>JAJDMY020000702.1:0-17281 GCA_022345705.2 Sabuloglossum arenarium | reverse complement strand
GAATTAGGCTTACCCGTGGTGTTACCATTTTTCGCCCGTGGCGTTACCGTTTGGACCCGTGGAAATACCGCTCGCCTAGTTGGTCCACGAATGCCGAGGGAATGGGACAACGTTGATCGAGTGGACCAACCCTACTTTCCAGGCTCTCTTGAAGTACTACAAGACATAATCAGGGACCTTAACGCAAAAGGAAGTTGAAGGAGTTTTACGCAAGGACAATAGCATTCGTCCAAAGCAGCAGCATAGGTAAATCGAGATTGGTTGGCGAGCTCTTCTGTGGATGAACATTTGCCCTATGATTAACTTCGTCATTCGTGAGGAGGGAACCTCAGGCTCTCCGTCCGCGACGTCGATCATCAAAAATCCAACAAAGGAGACGGATAGATATAGCAGTTATATTCTAGCAGATAGTGAGGCTATATATAAAGCATAGTCTTACTCCAGTCAACACACCAGAGGTGCGTAGCTCCACCACTAGACTCAAAAATTTGAGCCAAGCTGGAAATCATGTGTCGAAACGCGGATCCTCACTCCTACAGTTAGAAACGGAAAAAGTAACTAGAGCGAAGCATTGGTGATATGTCCAGCCTTGCATCTCGACGACTTTGCAGATCGGATAGGCTACTGTCACGGCACTGGCTTCAGTATATGGCCGTGCTGAACCCACACTAAGGCAACCGGAATTACGACAGGGCAAAATAGTAACCCCACAGGATCCCAGTTAAGCGATACCTAAGTTAGTTAAAGAACACCGCACAAATCCTGCAACAACACGATCGCAACACGCCCTCCAGAACTCCAATAAACGAGGACCAAAACAGACCCAAACCGCATGGCATCGCACTGATTGCCCCCCGGCAACATTGCCCAAGTCGCTGCCTGCCAAACCGGGCCTCACCCCAGTTGGCCGCCGGTAAGCGGGCGATCGCGACTGCCTATAGCTAGATGACCAGCTATCTAGTGACGGACAACCCGACGCCTAATACATAGCCTATAGCGGCCAGCTCGACGACCAGCCTGGTTGTGCTCATAATGATGCAGCTCAATCCTGGATTGGTCAGCTTTTCGTGTGGTTGGCGTTGTGAGGAATTAATTGGTAGCTTATTCCTTAGCTAACTTAGGAACCGCACAACTGGGACCCTGTGGGGCTACCATTTTACCCTGTGGGGTTACCATTTTGCCCTGTCATAATACCAGTCGCCTACACCAATGGACGGCTGAGCTTGAGAAAAGCTCCATCGTGTGGAAGAGTGAGATTTTACGAATGCGTTCTTCGTTCATCACTCGCATCACAAAGCCCTTGCCGGGGCTGCGGCAAAGAGTTTGCTCAGGATACCTCAATGGTGCCAAGGCTGGAGGATCAATGGGATGCAACACGATGATGTTTTATCATACCAACATTGCCAGACCCCCAAAGAATATCCGACTCATCGACTGGCATGTCGGAGAATTAATCAAAGTGCCTACCTGAGCTCGTGATTGGAAGTGGGATTCTGATAGCAGATAACAGGGATATTAAGACAGGCAGGCTACCGCGAGGACCATCTCATGAAATAATAGGGGCTGATGGGCCGTTGTACTACACACCTGTTAGATGACCACACCCGAAGATGATGACAATCTACCTATGGAGATAGTTGATGGGTGGATATCAGGGGACACGGTTGACAATGTGAGTGGGTGTGTCAACAGTCTCTACAATCATCGATAATTCTACTTGGACGAAAAACGAGCATGTAGACCTTGCTAAAATTCAGTTTTCCAGACACTTTCTAGAGTGGATTTGACAGTTTTGCGTCATTTGATCTCTCCCGATACGCGACATTGACACGGGAGGAGATCTGCTTGCTATCTAGCTAGAGGGCATGGGCGCCCGCCAACCAAAATCTAGATTATCTTACCGCCCTGGAGACAGAGACGGCAAGGGCATGACTTTCAAAGGATGTTAGCTATTGGTCTAACCCCTATTAAGCCAACTATTCTCTTTAAAGTCAAATAAATATATTCGATATGCATTACTCTGACTCGCCTTACCGAGCAGATATTCATTCAGCTGTCAAAGATGCCTTCTTATCTCCGGAGCAGCTGAGCATAAACTCCTTAAACTTGCTACACGTTTATCGGGGGCATGGAGAAACCAGACCGACCTACCTTTTGGGATTTGGTCTTTCTGGAAGCAGGAGAGTGAGGAGCGAGAGATAGGAGCGAGAGGGGCAGTGAGCCACCGCGGTATTTCCATTGAGACACTCCCTGCGGCCTCCATATTCTGGTAGGCCTACGAAGAGCATCTTCACCGAACTCCTTATGCTTCATCCCCAACATTTCTGTCTCTCATCTACAGCTACTCCTCCTCGGTGCATAACTCACCCAGCTCGACTGGATACATGGCTTCCTTGAAAACCATCTCCAAGTATGAAGTGGATCGTCAGTTATACCAGCAGTTGCGAACGGTGTTTTCTTTCGAAAGCAGTGCCAGGATAGACCGCTTAGGTTCCCTGATCTCGGGTTCGAATCCCGAGATAAAACTCCACCTTCAAGTGGGAGAAGATAATCCCTACCTGGGCATCTGGGTCATCTTTCAAGAGGAGGGGGGCGGGGCTAAGTCTCTGTCCGAGTTTCACTTCTGTCCAGACGAGGGGGGAATGAAACTGTTGGATTTCATTTGTCCCGTTCTATTATTGTGGCGTTGTCATCAGCTTCGGGGTCACCGAAGGCGACTCACCTCAGCTGGAGTCCTCCATCTAGGGCTTCCACCAAGTATTATATGTAGGCCCTTCGTGGCCATGGTTAATCGGTAATCCATCGCGCATCGCTCATATTCCAACAGAAACGACCCACGCAGCTCCAAGACCTATGGCTGTGGGCTGCTCGAGGCACCGGGTCACCGACCTTCATCGATGTAAACGGTAGACGGTGGAGCCACTATCTACAGTGGAGATTCCAATCCTGCGTCACAACATCCATCAGGAGATGCAACTGATCAGCGAGGCTGAGGAAGTCAGGCAGAAGCTGCAGAGACTTACCGGGGGAGGTGAAATAAGAGCTTGGATTGTAGACATCGGTAACAACATGTGGAAGATCCCTCGAATCGTCTCTTCCTGTCAAACAGCATCCTTGCCTTAGCAAAGATATGCGATAAAGGACGCAACACATATCGTCGAGTTTGGGTCCCCCCTTCTCCCTCTCCAGGACCGGTATGGATTCGTTTAGACGGCTTGGAATACGGAAACTTCATGCACTCCCCTACTAAGGTTCTCGACAGGAAAATAAAAACTAGAGAACAGAAAACTGTCGGGAGGATCCATATATAGTTACAGAATGAAACCACCTTCATTACGCTTTGAAGAGATAGCATATCGTCGCTTTGTGGGGGTCGCCTTAGTACGTCCCTTCTTGGTAGGTCTATTGCTTTGAGCTGTGGATATGATTTTTATTGCTAGTCGTTATGGGATTACTTCGTGTCTTACATCGAATCGACCCGATGCGTCTGATCTCGAAATCTTCAATGGAGGCGACCTGGAATTACTCGGCGGTGATGGCAACCTTCCGCTGTGTTTTGTGAGTCGCATGCTTCATTTTTTTCGAAGATAAAGCTGGCTTGAGTATTCCACTGCGCTTTATCGCTCCTGCATGAACGCTTCCTTGTCAGTGTGCGGTCGGAATGCATCGCTAGAGCCCTATCTAAAGCCAACATTCGAGCATCTGCTTGGCCCCAAAAGTCTACCCAAGCGTTGTAACAAAACTGTTTCAGAAGGGGACGAATGAAAACAGGCGCAACCACATGAAGAGGGAAACTTCGTACAACAAACTGCCTGAATCCCCTCTCAACTGAGCATTTGATAAGGGCGGTCGTTCCGATGATGTATTGTGGAGCGGAAATATGTCACCGAAGTGCAGAAAACCTACAGGATATACAAGAAGCAGATTTCAGCCTGACACCTAGATTTAGGTTAACCTTCTTGTAAAAAAAGGATGACTGGCCAGATGTTCTAAGTTCTTGATCGAACTTTCTTGATGCGCGGCAGGCAATATGTACATACATCTTGTCAACTTGAAGAGCTTAGGATGTGCATTAGACCAAAAGATGTTCGGAAGACATTGGACCAACTACCGAAGGACTTGGATGAAACATACGCCCGAATGTTGTCCCAAATTGGTACCAGTCCGTACAGGGACGAGGCACTTGCTGTGTTAAACTGGCTGGCTTTTTGCCAGTAGGCCACTCCGAGTCATCGAAGCCGCTGAAGCTGCTATTCTCGACCCCATAGGCGACCCACCGTTCGATCTCAATGAGGATAGGTTTAGGCCTGTGGAAATACTCTCTATCTTGCCAGGACTCGTCGTAGCAACTGACACGGATATTGGGCTATCGAGGGGTAAGAGACTCTGTAAGGAAGCTGACGGTGACTATGGAAAGGCATTTTCATTCATAAGCTTCGTCCATTTCTCCGTGAAGGAATATTTAACATGCGATAGAGTCGACTCCGCGTTCAGAAGAATACAGAGGATGAGGCTCACCGATTAATTCCCCAAAGCTGTCTGAGCTACATTCTGAACTATGACGCCTTGACCGCAAAAGGGCCCGAAGAATCTGGCTCGAAATATCCTCTCCTTCTATACGCAGAGAAATTACCATTTGATATGGTTCGGAATATTGCACGGATATTTCTGAAATTGACTAATCTCCATGGAAATGCCTTCACCATATCTGCAAGTGTGGCGCTCTGTGGCGCTCTTCAGGGGAGGAGAGCTGCTTGGCTACCCAGCGTCCTTTTCCTGCAGGCCGTAGCTTAAGTCCTGTTTTGTGTGAGCTACTTAACGATTTGAAGGGTGAAGGCTATGTTGGGAATTTTGTGTTTGATTTCGAAGAACGATCGGGGCTTAGCACACCCTCTAAGTTAGGTTAGAAAGATCTAGTCAAAATACTGCTTGATTGTGGAGCGAACCTCGACTTCATTTCAGCTAAGCGGCCATTGCTGCGATCCAGCGTATAGCCTACATACCTATGAGATGCAGCTTGTGCATCATCCTTAGAACTGGCACTGAAGGCAGCTTTGAAATGTCGTCGGTTCGCTTCACTTGAAGACAATACGACTGGAATATCCATCGGTAGGACTAACCGGCTTGATAAGATAGCATATGCTTGAATGAATGAATGACTCATATTACCGGCCCAGCCACCTTGAGAGCATATGCTTAACTAGTTAACTAGTTACCTAAGCCGGCAAAATATGCTATGACCAATAACCACCCGATGATATCGCACCAACCAATTAGCATAGTTATAGTTCTACGAAAGGAATTTGGGTATCGGATAGACTCTATTACGTTGCAAAAGCGGGGTAGCATACTATAATTGGTAGAACGAACTTGACGGCTATGCACGAAAGCTGTCTAGTTCGCCAACAGTCTCGTATAGGTCATAGAATAGTCGCTCCACCATGTTAACTTGGGAAAACGAGGTGCCGCTGGCCCAAACCTAGGAAGCGGTGGGAATCATGCATATGTTACAAAGCTGAAGGAAACCTTCAGTATAAGATAACTAGGAGGCAAGCAGACAGCAGCGAGTGAGCAACATGACTCGGGCTTAAAATAGTTGGGCGCATGTCTCCGCATGTAGAACACCCATTAAGAACTAACTAGATAGGAATAGGTAGTTTCTAACTCCAGAATATGTAGGAGAGCAGTATGGGGGGGAAAAACACTAGTAAGAACTTGCTGGTATAGTCCTGTATGCTACGTTAATACGTTCCAGGATTGAGATGTGCAAACAGGCCCAATCAATACCGGCCCCTCCAGCGGCGACCGCGAAGCTCCCGAAGCTCCCTTTTCAGATCTTCAATCTCAGCCCGATCCCTCTTAGCCTTCTCTTCATACTCACTGACCGTATGCTCCAGGGTTTCAATGACCCTTTCTAAGTTTTCCGAGTAGTCTGCTTCCAACGTCAATCTATTTCCAACTTTTCTCACAAGATCTAACACGAAATCGCCCCCTTCCATCAATATCGTCGTGACCTTCTCTTTTCCCACTCCGAACCTCCTGCCAGCTAAAAGCCTGCTAAAATTGGCCGCCACGAAATGCGATACCAGCTTCCGCATAGGCTCCTCTTTGGTGCCTCCTATTTGCTCATATGTGTTCTCATAAACATATTCGGCAAGATCCATCAGTTCTGCTGCTGTATGGTCCTCCCTAATGTCGATCTCCAGCAATGTCTGTGTCATCCGCTGTAACGCCAATATTTCAAGGCCCTTCAAGAAGTGTAAATGAGCGAGCACATACACGCGGGCGTGAGCCATGAGTGTTTCGCCATAGCGGTACTGAGATGAGGGATACTCCAGAGCGGCGAACCGGCCAGCAGCGGTTTGGGTTTCTTTTTTGGGGAGTCCGACCTCATCACCGAGACAGTGCCGAACAGGCGTTAGCGGCCTAGGTTGGTGCAAATGAGAGGCTGCCTCTGGGACGGATAGTTTGTCATCTATTCCTTCCCCTAACCCTATGACCGGCTCTGGTAGCAAAGTTACGCTATGTCCGTCAATATTCGACCCTGCTTCACCGACACCCTGTGTATCCGCTGTTACGAATTCAACTGAGAGTTGACCATCATCCGGAATGTCAGTAGTCTCCGTAGCCTGTGATTTCTGTGTATCAGAAACGTGTTCTGGCTCAGGCGCTTCGTAATCTCCTCTATACAGGAAATCAACTAGCCTCACAGCCGTCTCGGCATCAACCTGACTCCAATCGACCACTCCGTCTCGTCCTTCCTTCCACTTGTCCCTGTCGACGAGCGCGCAGAGAGAACTGGACCCAGATGTTGCGAAGACAGATTGGCTGATGTGGAGAATTTTGTTCTGAGGCGGGGTGCCTGCGAGCAGACAGAAAGTCGGAGAGGAGAAGAAGCTAGAGGAGATTTCGATGTGTTAGCTATGTGGGAGAAATAGAGCTAGACTATAATTCCACGCGACAAACCTGATGAATTTTGGTGGCATCCTTCTGATAGAGAAACTACCTCAAAGCATTTCCAACCTGGGGAATACGGAGAAATGCCTCGTCATGAAGATTGTGCGGCTGGGCGGGGTAGCATATAAATCTGATGTGCTGGCAAGACAATGTCACCAATTAGCAGTTAGGATTCCCCACCCCACCATAATAATTTGTATTTGGGCTCGCCTAGATAGCGGTTCCCGAGCTGACAGACCAAATCAGTCGATTATGCAGGCCGTATCTGCAACAATAAACCCCTCACCGTTGAGCAAAGGGAGGCCAAACTCCGCTGGCAAGTCTCTGCCGGGCCCACTCGGCTAGAGTGCACCTGCCGCGATGCGCCTGAAAGTGAAAGAGAGCAAACGATTGCAGGACAGGATGGAAGCGGAGGTCCTCTTCTGGAAACCCGCTTCGTTGAAGGTGGGGAGAGGGGAGCGAGTGATTAGTTTAGTTTAACTAGGGCTTCTAGTTAGGAGGACACCCAGATAGGGGCAACGGCGTAGACGGAGGGCGTCTCGATGATTGCATGAACTGTACTAGGAGTGCATGAACAGTACGCGGTGGTCCAGGAGACGAAGGCGATGAAGGGGATGTGCGAGCGTGGTGACTCGAATGTTTTCAACTCCAAGAATATCCCCCCTCAGTCATCAATCGTTCGGCTCCTATTACAGAGTCCCCGGGAACAGAATAATCGGGCCAGCTGAGATCTTACAAAGCCATTAGCAGAATAGCTGGCACGACAGCCATATAAGCATGGATTAGAGTTGTAGGAGAAGGGCCGGCACATCGCTGAGAAGAGACGGGGCGTTAAGACACTGCCGGTTTCTAATTTCTTTCTAATTTTTGGCACTTTTAACTTAGGCAGTGAAACGCGATCTCGTGCGACAGCAAAGACGATATGGCTAGAGAAAATCCGATTCAAAAACCCGGTTAGTCGGCCCACCAGCACAAAAAAAGAGGGAGAATCAGAGTCTAGAATAGCCAAGTATCTAGGGCTATAACCCGGATGGGAGGCATTTATAAGCGGAAAGGGGTTGGAATGCTTGCTTTATTAGCAGCGTACATATATAGAGCAGATAGACAAACGCAAATAAGCAATCCATTGTATCCAACGGAGCGCCAAAACCGGCCACCGGGAGAAGACTTTTCCTATCCGCGGGAGCATGCATGCTGCCGCGCAGCATGCCCGCACCGCCGTTTCCAACAGCAACAATACTGAGTCGCCACTTCCAGCAAGGAAGACCTGTATCTCCTCGGGGCTCCAGCCTAGACCCAGCTGGAAAACGTTGAGGCTGATGCCCTCGAAGCCTTCATAGAGCGAGGCAAAGCCAAATGCGCCAATTTTTTTTCTTCAGAGAAAATAGTTGTAAGATTAGCATTAATCTTTGAGATCTTTGTTCGCAGGAGTAGCGTTGAGTTTGGGAATGGAGTCAGAGTGGCCTCAAACTTCAGGAGAGCATACCATCTTTGAATCCTTCGGCCATGTTCCAATCGGCACCGGATGTTTCTCGTGCACAATATCCGTGAATCCTGCATCGGCGAACCAACCCTTCAGCTTCGGACCGGGAGAGACATCGCGGCCCAAATTGGCACTGGCTTCGCGAAATAGGCAATTCCACTTGTAGAGTGCGGTGTCCTTCAAGGTGCATCTTGTGAATAGTTAATAGCCAAGGTCATAGTCTTGAAACTCGACCCAGCCTCCAACTTTTATATGCCTAGTGTAAATTCTGATGAGAAGAGAGAAAGTGGAGCGGGAAGTCGCCCAGCTGGATATGGAGAAGGGGAACTCAATGAAATCGTAATCTCCGTCGACCCAATCGGATTCCACATCATCGACGACAAACTTTACATTTGGGGGGACCCTTGGATGGGCAGTGTCAGTAGACCACCATTTGGGCACTCTCGATTCTCTTTCCTGCGGAATTACAGCGTCTGGGAGACGTACCATGTGGGTTGGATAGGACTCAAATCAACTCCAGTCACCTGCAAGTAACGCACACGCGTCTCTTCAGCCAAGAGTCTCCAGTCTGGAAAAAACCGCAACAAACACCGACTGACGAAATACAGGAGAGAATAAAAGAGTAAACCTTTGGTGCACATATGCTACCTGAGCCATAGGGTATCCGCTGTGAAGATTCTTCTGTCGGCGTGCTATTTCGCAAGTTAGGTTCGGGATGCCTCAGACTAACCCATCTCGATTACCCATACACCCGTCCCCGTGCCAATGTCCAGAATACGCTGGGGGTTCTTGAGTGGTGCAAGATGCAACTTATTGCCCAGGAGTATCTTTGCCAGTTCATGGGTCAAGTCGAGAAGGTCGCTCTCCTCCTGAAATATTTAAGAAATTGATCAGATAGATCCTCTTGATTGGTGAATGACAATGACATGATGAGGCAAGTCCTCTCCTAGATAGGCCAACGTCGTGGGACATTTCACGAGGACTGTGACTAGAGCAATAGAGCAAGAATGCTTACAGCATCGTTTAGGAGCAGGTATTCTGCAGGGAGGCTATTGTCAAATTTGTACTTTGTAATACTCTCCGTAAGCGACGTGGTGAAGCTCTCTCTATCCGCGGGCGTCAATCCAGCGATTCTTTGGCGTCTTGTTTCCAAGGAGACATTTACGTTTCTCTGTATGCGGTCTGCATCAGTCTTTGCGGGGCTCACTTAGTCGATCAGGTTCGATGGCTTTGGGGATTCCAACACTCACCTCATGGTCAACTGGGATATGAGGGATCAGCACTGGCTGCTATGGAGAATAAATCAACAGCGGTGGATTGGTAGTTCGCGTCGCGTGAAGTCCAAGGTTCTGTCGATGTCTGCGGATTGCAACGAAGGGACAGGAGCCTTGGCCGGCCACTCGAATCTCTGCTCCAGACCCATGCGCTATTCCGAGTTCGCACGAGATCTCGCTCCAGCCAGGCAATGGGAATGGGAATTGGATATTTAGTGGGGCGCGCTGAGCATACAAGGCAGTCTTCCGTACTGGTACTGTATGCTACGAAGCCGATGGCTTGGGTTCCCAGACTGTATGGCTTGTACCAAGTAGACAACTGTAACAGTCGACATGAGTGGCCCTCGCAATATCAGTCAATCTACCCGAGATGCAACTGAATGTTCTGCTCGCGTGACCCCATTCTGTATATCAGAATCAGGTTCTTTAGAGAACAGGCCAACCAACTCATGGGAGTGACATTCTCCTGCACGTGCGTCACGTTTTGACTCACCACGTCTAGCATAACTCTCGCCTGGTGATACGATATTTCCCAACTCCTGTGGAGTTCAATAAATTACTAGGACAGCATTATCGATACTGGCAAGAAGACAAGCCAACCCAACCGCGCGAGCGACCATGTATCGGCGCAACGATGGGTCACTGGGCTTTAGCTTTGGCAGGCTTATCACGAACATGGTGCCGAACTTCGCTAATGATAACTCAAAGAATGACGCCGACCTCACCGCTGAGGAGCAAGACCAGCTCTTCCGGTGGCAACTCTCGCAGGACCAGCCGAGAATCCTCAGCGATATGTCTTACTTCATGGCTGGTGTCGTCGGTACGTCTGGCCGGCGGTTTCTATCGCTGTCTTCTGCTCCTGCTCATATTCTTGTCGTACTCACTCTTCTAGAATATAAGCAACTGTCTCCAAAGGTCCACAAGGCCTTGAAGAAAAACGGCGTCATCACAGAAACCGGCATGATCGACACCCGCATGATAACCAAGCACTTCGCCAACCAAGTCGCTATAATCTCTGTTCATCGCCAGCGCAAACTCGTGGGCATGCTGTTCATCTGGGAGGAAGAGCTGATGAGATGGAGGCTATTGGACGAAGAGGAGGAAGAGATCAAGACAGCGATCGAACAAGGAGGAGAGCGAGAGGATTTGACAGTTGCTCTCGAGGTGGTCAAGGCGAAGAAAGCAATGGAACCGAGTCTGAGAGCGCTCAACCCTGCGAAGTCCAAGTTACCAGAATACAAATAAGTCCCGGGGAGGGATTCAGTTCCCTCATGAAGTAACAGTTATTTGTCGTTTCATCTTGCCGAGTTCAACTTCCTGAACTTGTATTTGCTGGAGTATTCGCAGCTGCTGATGCTGCTGGTATTTCATGTAGATCTCTTCAAAATGCACGTAGAAACCCAATCATCGCTAATTCTACAGCTGCATACAAGGGAGGTGAACGATCATCGATCCCAAATTGTTGGGTACGTTTCATTAGACCAACATCCTGTTTTTGCGAGGCCCAATTCATGGTTGTCAAGGGAATTCTGCTTCGAGGCTAAGTTATAGAATCGAATGTGGTAGAATTTAATATTCTAATCGTGTAATATTAACCTGTCAGACTCATCTATAGATTGGCTAAAGCTCATGCATTCTACGCCAATGTGGGTTGATTTTCCATGAAATATCAGGGCTCCAATGGATCCCGAGCAAGGTGAAGCTGACACAGCGGAACCTCAGTAAAAGCCCCGATCGCAAGCTTTCCCCCACTCAGCTACGGGAAAGATGTTCTTAGCAAAGTTGAGCAACAACACCACATCAACCGCAACCCCCATTTCCCGTTCTAAGTAGCAACAATGTTAGACAGTAGTTTAAACTGTGGTTTTTTTAAGAAGGTCCGACGGTTGTCCGGAAAGCTCTAGTTAAAATGTGGGCGATCACCTAGACCCTGAGCTGAGTCTCACAAACTATTCTCCTCGGAAAGCAGTAGTGATGGTCTCCTCGCCGGGCGCCCGGGTCGCAGGCCCCATACAAAACCTGACTGTGCACCCTGCACTGCCAACCGGAATGGGAGTCAGGCTTTGTTGTGTAGAATATGGTTCTTTTAGTCTCACTGGAGCCACTGGAATGGGCCTTGCCTAGACCCGAAGCACCAGAGCGAAACGGGCTCGGGACGTCAAATACCGCAATGCCCCCCCACTCACACAGATAAGGCATTTTCAACACGGCCGCTCCATACGCCTTCAAGAGGCCCTTCTCTCAGACACCGAAGTACCTAGATAGAGCTCTAACACGACACAACTTGGTTCATCACACGACAATTTCTCCGAATGACTGACCAAGAAAGGCGAGACGGATTGGTTATCTGCACACGGATTCACTATGCAGTCGTGCATCAGAACGCGGAGACCTACACGACTCCCACCCCTAGTTGCTGAAACTCGACCAGCAGCAATCATCCCTCCATGAAGAAGCATCTGATGTCGCGGCCTAATTGGACTTTTCCCGAATCCCTCTCCGCATTGTAGCGCACCTGCATATTAGCTGCATACTCAATCCGTCTGCGGATAACCAATCCGTCTCGCCAAATCCGTCTGCCGGAATCGTCTGCCCGGAACCGCGCCCCGGGAAGCCAGCCAGCTGCCAGTCTCTTAATCTATTGGGTGGCATATTGGCAGAGTCAGCCATCGACATCAAATAGATCCAACTGAAAAAAACAGAAGAAGAAAATCCTTCAAGGTGCTGAAGAAGTTATCCGTCGCTGGGAATGACGTCACCCACCCGATTCGAGCTTGTTCTTCCAATTAATGGCACTGATTGATGAGTAGGCGGGAGATATCTTTTTTACGAGCGAATTTTGCAAGATGTGCTGTTGAGGTGGGGTGATTGCTGATGTGACCCCACTTATCGTGTTGCAGCTTTGGCTATATGAATGAGGATGGATGGCAACAGTTGGAAGCGTAAGTGCGGCTATCCAGAGCATAGTACCAGAACCATCATAACGCATCACCGTGCGGCTCAACGCTCTCCATAGCAATGGATTTTGACGAAGTACCGCCACTTAAGTACCGAAAACCGATTATAGACCCTAAGACGGGTAAAGAGATATCTTACAGAACGGCATGGGCTCGCTTGCTCGTTCGGGATCAACTAGCCCGGGAGTTAAATAGCCTGCAAAGCATAAAGGGCGGGTTGCGCAAACTACCTCTCCCCCCCGGCAACATCCCTTGGAGTCGCAATAACCTCCCAGAGGTCCCTACTGGGGAGCCAAAATCGGCGGAGGACCAGACCAGCAAAGGCGATTACAAGCTCTGTATCATCGGCGCCGGCATGGCCGGCCTTTACATTGCACTTATATTGGACCAACTCGCCATCCCCGGCATCTCATTTGAATTCTTCGAAGCTTCTAATCGCATTGGTGGGAGGTGCTTCACGCATAGTTTTAGCGAGATACCCCACGACTATTACGACGTGGGAGCTATGAGGTTTCCTACGACCCCGACCATGGACAGGTAAGTACACAAGACGAGCACTAGAAGAGGCCGTGTTGCTAACTAAGATACTACCAAGGACATTCCGGCTCATTCAATTGACCAACACCCCAACCATCCCGTACATTTTCGATCAGGGATCCGTGAACTGTCCCTCGCGCCACAACGATGTGCAACAGATCAAGCCCGTGGTCTGGGGCGACAACCCGTTTAATATCCAAGGCGTGTCCAATAAGCAAGCATTCCCGCTTCCCTCGTCTTAGTTCGTACAGGTGGCAACTTGCTTATTCAACTCACGTGCAACAGCTTTACGCAAAATAATCCTGCCGGTTTCCTTAAAGAGTATATGCGGCCTTTTGTCAAAGCTCTGGAAGACAACCTTGAAGAGGGGTTAGATAATCTCATGACGGTGGACCACTTGAGCACCAGAGAGTACTTGAGAAGGTGAGTTCCCTGTCTTGGAAACGTCAAATATATGCTTATAGGAGACAGCATTCACATCGACTATAGAGATATTCAATACCTCGAAACGATGTGTAGGTATGTATCGCCATGATCCCCTCTTAATGTTATTTCTTTCACTAGCACATGTTAACCCCGCGCTCAGCTCCACTGGTTCCTTTGATGAAGCCTTCAGTGAAGCTGTCATCCATTCGATTGATTTCGCCTCAAACACTTGGAGTTGCATCCCCGGTGGCGCAAAAGTATTCACCAATAAAGTATGGGAGATGCTGGCCACGAAGCCTCAGATCAATAGGAAAGTAACTCGTATCGCGCTCACCCAGCTCCCTGGCCAGCGCCCCTTGGAAGTTAAACTTGATGACGAGGACGAGGCGCGCCATTACGATACCGTCTTCTGCACGCCAACCCTTGGCTGTGTGCAGCAAATGGACCTCCGTGGCGCGCAGCTCAATTGGGGACAAAAATCCGCCATCCGCTCGCTATCATATGCTCCCTTCACAAAAGTCGCTATCAAGTTTCGACGCCCCTGGTGGATCAACAACAGCAAGATCGTATCCGGCGGCGTCGGCTCCACCGACGAGCCACTCCGCACCTGTGTCTACCCGTCCTACAATCTCCAAGATGGCGCCAACAATCCCGCGGTGCTCCTCTGCAGCTACACCTCGAGGCATGACGCGCTGCGCATCGGCTCGCTCGTCCGCCGCGACTCGCCCAACGGCGAAGGTGAGCTCATCGAAGTCATGCTGCAGGGCCTTGCGCGGTTGCATGCGAACACCATCAGCTACGACGAAATCAGGGACCTCTACATGACCCACCATGCCTGGAGCTGGCACCAAGACGAATACACCAGGGGCGGAGTTGCCGCCTTCAGGCCCTCGGAATTCAGCACACTCTTCCCGTACATCACGCAACCCGCAGCCGATGGTCGTCTCCACTTCGCTGGGGAGGCGATAAGCGCGCACCATGGGTGGATAGTAGGGGCGCTAGAGAGCGGTTACCGGGCTGTGCATAATTTCTTTGTGCGGTTTGAGATGTGGGAGGCGAGGGAGAACCTAGAGGTAATGTTTGGGGCGCTGCCAGAGCTAGAATTGGAGGTCAGTAATCTACAGGCTTTATTGTGGGTTTCGGATGAGACTGCTGTTGCTGAGCCCGAGACGCGTAGCATATTAATGAGAAAGACCCATGAAGAGGGTGATTGAAGGGCTGAGGCTGCTTATTTCCCTCCTGATTTCTCCTCCTCTTTTCAGTCTAGTTGCACCCAGTGACCATGTTTTAGGAGCGTGTGGCTCCAGGGAGACGGATTCGGGGGTGTCATGTTTCATTTCTTTCCGTGTGATATCCTCAAGGGATAATTACTCAACTAGCAAATTCTATTTACTCGTCTAGCACACAGCACTTACTGAAATCGTACAAATTGACTCAGCCGTCATGGGGAGCGATGTGGCAATGGGATTTTTGGTAACCTTGCATAACCAATGGGATTTCGGTAACCTTGCATGGCTGAGGCACCTTATTAAAAATCACCTCCGATCGCCACTTCAAACTCCCGTCGTCCGTCTAGGACTGCCAAAAGATGACCGCGGCCCCTTCTCTCCAAACTCATCAACTCGACATGGAAAATTTTCCATTTCTGAACAGGGCGCCACTCACTGCTAGCCCTTTCATTCTTTCCGAATCGAGCACACCATAAATCAAAATATTTGTGGCATTCGGAACACAGAACTCAGGCGTAATTTTGTGACTCTGATCTTTTCGAAGTTTATCAGCATGATAAATCCGGACACGCCTCAAATACATCGCATGTTCGCGGGAGTCATCTGTGTCCTTTCGGAGAGCCTCAAGCTCGGCATCTAGATAGAAGTAAACCACGTCGGTTGCAACAAATTCAGTTTTACTATGAGACTCCTAAACCACTAAGACTATGTTGCTAGAATTTTATTGGGAAGTCCCTCGTAGGACTTACTGCAGGATTGAAAGTGCATTTCTTACTAGAGCTTTATATTTCTTTGTGTGGTGGCAGTATGGGGGTTACCCTCCTCTACCCTATTTTAGTGCCACTACGCCCACCTATTGCTCCACCAATAGTAGGTATATATTTCCTAGATGTTTCCCTACACTTTCAATCACTTGTAGTACCTAACGTACCTAATATACTTAAATTGCTGGAATAACTGTTCCAGCATGCTATCTTCAGCACCCTTGACGGCCCATACTTAGGGCAGGTAAATGGCGAGTGGACTACCTTTACTAGAAGTTGGTTTTTCTTAACCTCTTGGCTCATGGAAGTGGGGGTGTCATGTCCTTTGTAACTCGGGAGCCTGGGGCTAAATATGTATCAATAGGAAGTATGTTGGGGATGGGGTACATACTTCCTACTCACGCATTTCTAACTTCTTGGAACTTGATTAATTGGCCGCTCTGTGGGGTTTATGAGTATTTCCTAGGTGAGGCTTTCCTTCTACAGTTTTACGAGAATTGCTGTGTGCACTGGTTCTTTGATAGGGTGTAGACAGGTACGCCAAGAATTTTGTTGCAACCGACATGGTTTACTTCTATCCTTGATAATGCAGCCATTCGATCACGCTGAAATCAAAAGTATTCGGCCACATGCTTTCTTCCCTCTTTAGATGGCGATCCAGCTCGACTTGTCCCTCCCGAGCCACGTCGCGACCCAGCTCGACTACTTCTTCTTTTTAGTATTGATCCAGCTCGACTCGTTCTTCCCTCCCCAGATGGCGATGTAGCTCGACTCTTCTCCCAGGGTGGCGAACTAGCTCGGCTCCTTTTCTCGCGAGACAGCAATTTAATCGCACTCCTTCTCTTCGATAGCTATCCAATGGGACCTCTTCTTCTCTCGCCGGGTGGCGATCCAACTCGACTCCTTTTGTCCTCACCGGATGGCGATGGCTGGGGAGCCTCATATCTAGACGATTTGCGATCTGATCGCCTGGACTGATTTGGCGGTGACTGTGGGCGTGTGGCTAGGCGGGATAGTGAATAGGAGGTCTTTGCTCTAACAGGAGTCTTCTCGCTCTTGTGTCGCCCCCGATCATGTTCCAAGGTCGAGAGCCTAAGTTCTGCAAGGTTGGCTCGGGGGACACCATTTCGCTACACGGTTCTGGAAACACCAATTCGGGCGCGACACACCAATTCAATAAATTTGTCCTAAGCTAGACTAAGACTGCGGTGTCAAGATAATAAAGTCTTGTAGTCTGCGCATCAACGATCTCTGCAGCGATCCGTTGCTTCTTGCGAGCCCGAGTTGGCTGCTCACGGGATTTGTCCCCCTTTTTTGAGGCTTTCTCCCGCTTCTCATGTTCGAGAGCTTGCTTCTCATAACTTAAAGGATTTGGAACCATCGGATGGTTGTGTTCGTTGCCCATCATCTCTAAAATTCAAGCCTTATCCCCCTGCCCACGTCTCCTATCCTTATGATGCATACCATTTCCAGTTACATGTGTGTACTGCCGTGTTCGATTACTGTTTTCTCCGACTCTTTCATCTAGACCTCGATCATTGCGCGTTTCTCCGTGGTATTTACACCAGAATCATCTGGTTTTTGGTGTGACTTAGAAGCCTTGACTAAAAGCCCAATTCTGTATTCTTTCATAGTAATCGTCAGCGCTTTCAAA
>JAJDMY020000701.1:0-17341 GCA_022345705.2 Sabuloglossum arenarium | reverse complement strand
ATTCTAGGAATTCGATATCCAGATGTTGTGCGATGAGGCTCAAATCACGAGTCTCGATCGTTTCGACACTGACAGTAGTACAGATCGTGTTATGAAGTTTCAACACTCAGCTAAAATTACCAGTTGCAAGTAGTTTCAACCAACGTTTCTATAACATGCGCAACACCTAATACTTATGCTACAATTTTAATTTCAAGCTCAAATAAAAGCTTTTTATATATTGAGTAAAATTACATCGTAAAAAAAATTTACCATTTTTTATAACCACCCTTTGTCTTCCTAGAAGCCCCTATGCACTCTGGCATACTTGCAATCAACTTATTAAAACTCTCTGTCCCAATATGCACCTACTCTTCTACAAGAAACTCTTCCTGAGACTTGGGAATCTGCTTTCTATTATTAATTGCTCTTTTCAATTAACTCCCGATATTTTCAATTGGATTCAAATCTGGTAAGCAGGAAGGCCAATTCATCAAAATAATATTATCCTTTTCAAAAAACTGTGTAGCAGTCCCAGCCTGGTGGCAAGGGGCACCATTATGCATAAATATCTAATCGCTAATATTATACTCAATTTCAGTTGCTGCCAGTAAAACTGCATCCTCCAAAACTCATTGTCGATATTGCTTACCATCTATTCATCTATCAATAAATACCAAAGGGCCTTTTTATCTTTAAAGATAAAAGACTAAATTCCCAGAAGTTTTTCCGCTTTTAAAAGTTGGCTTCAAACAATCTTCTTTCAACACTTTCCCAGTATGGTGCTGTGGAGAGCATTTTTATATCTGAAAAAGCGCGTCTATATTGGTTTTCCATAAGTGAGTTGTTAGTCATAGGCTTGGCAGGGGCTGGTTTATTAGGAGAGCCGACCTCTATCTTAATACATTATCCTTCTAGCTACCGGCACACTTATAGCCTCCACATCTTTTGGAGGTCCTAGGAAGGCTGTCGGTTAGCCAGTGGTAGTCTGATTATCGTGTTATCGAGCAGTGAATGTGGATTGTGTCTATTCATCTAGCTTATTGTATTTTTGGCAGATAGAGCAAGTGAAGCTCTAGCCCAGCGAAGACCTGAATTGCTGGAGTTGGCAGACAAGTTTTACGATTAAGAAAGAATTACGAGAAAGAGAGCGAGGTATAAGGATATGAAAGATAACTTGCAGAAGAATTACCTATCGAGATCTACAAGAGCAGCATCGTTGAACCTTTCCTATCAGCGAAACAGAACACTAAGTGAATCATTAACTATCAAAGAGACTAGCTGACATATAATAGAATCAGAACCAGCAGTAGTAGCAGCAATACCGACGATTTACCCAGCGATACCAGAACCTGTTTCCGACTGAAGTTCCGACTGACGAACAACAATACGAACGAATAGCGAGGATGACCTAGTCGATACCTTCCAGCAGCTAGGTATTTCAGAGTTCATAGATACCTTTTCTACTCCAGCACCATCGAGCCCTTTTTCTCAGATGGAAGCATTGAGCGATATACAAGATACTCGAAGATTACCTATCAGAATGTCGGAGATCGATATGTTGACCTTTACAGGTGTCAATTTTACCCCAATTGAGGTGGAGATATTCATCGACAGTATAGAAGACCTTGCACAGTTACGAACAGATGCTAGTGGAAAAGATTGAGTACGAAAGATAGTATTCTTCAAGGGACTCATAGGAGCGGCAACCCAGTAGTTTCTTGGACTACTACTTGAGACACAGCGAGACTGGGAGTTAGCAAAGAAGGCCTTTTTGGAGCGGTATGCAAAGGCAGAACAAGATGATATCCAGACCACCTACTTTACAGACCAGGTTCGATTGCTTCAGCAAGGATCGAAGTCTCTTCAGCAGTACATGAAAGAAGCGGAAATACTAGCGACCCTCACCTCCGACCGATATATGTTAAGCACCCTTGCTCGAGCCTTTGTGGATGGATTGTCAAACAAGAACCATAAGCAACTAGTTATGATGATATTACCGACATGAATGTACACATTCAAGGAAGCAAGAGCAGCAATCAAAAAGCTATACTCTACCACTGAGCAGCCACAGTAGTTTAGCCCAACTGTAACCTACCCTTCGGTAACAACTGTCGCTCCACAAGATCCAGTTACAGTCATGTCGCAAGCGATACAAAAGATGGCTAGTCAGATATCCAGACTTAAGAAGTCTTTGACATTAGCCCTCTCATACCTGAGACGACCTTGCACCAAAGTCACCTATTTCAACAGCTTAGAGGTTGGACATATTAGTAATGATTGTACACTAGAGCCAGTGTCATCAGTACAGCTCTGAGCGAATAGAGAGGAAGTCCGTCACAGATAAGAAGAACAGCATCGAAACTGGGAACAGAATAGTACAAGACAGCAGCAACTGCAGCTACAGCCTTAGCAGCAGTAGCCTAGTCAACAGATTTCATTTACGATAAGTACAGTTATACTAGAGAGTATTATGGCAGGATGAAATGAGAATGTCGAATGGGTCTTAGCAATGCCTGCACATCGAAGTAAACCTGCTAGTGCTCAGCGAAGTGCACCCTATCAGATAGCGGACTAGCAGTAAGGATGTCAGCCAATGCAGCAACCGGTTAAGCCAAAACCATCAGTGCAGAATCAGAGTCGAGGGACTTCTCTAGAAGAGCAGATGGATATCGATCTTTCACAGGAAATAGTTGGTCAGTCACAGCAAGAGCAAGGTGTAGGAGTGAACAAGAGACAGAAACCTCAGCGATGCAATGCGAGGACAATACAAGACAAAGATTTGGAAGAGAGGCAAGAACCAGTAGCTCGATAGAAACTACATGAGTTACCACCACCTATTCCAGGTATCGTTAGCCATTAGCGTTTCAACACCAATGTTATTCTGGAAGCACCCGTTACCTTAGAAGTCAGAAAACTCTTGGACGTTGCACCAATTATTAGACGGCAGATTGCGAACGAAATGAAATCATCAGCACCTAGACGATGGACAGTGACTGAAGTACAGCAGCTAGAAGGACAATTAGCAGTAGCTGGAAACGTTGTCGCCAGTGAACCTATCATGGTACAGGTTATCCCAAAGCGAGAAGATATCTCAGAATGCTTCTATATCACATCATGGATAAATGGACAGTCACTTCCACAAATGTTAGTTGACTCAGGGGCAGTTGTTGACTTCATAAGCCCAGCAGTGGTTAAGCGGATTGGCTATACACCACGAGCGATTAAAGAGCAACCTTGGGGGATACGATTAGCAAGCGATAATCTAGTGGAAATCAAGGAGTGTGTTGACATACCAGTCAATATTGCAGGTGTAAAGATTGCAGTTACTGCATATGTCACTGGTATTGGTATTACCTATGACTTGTTGCTGTCCCGACACTGAATGGAAGCTGTAGGAGCAGTAGAAGACTATAAAAAGAGGAGGTTTACCATCCGAAGGAATGACAAGAAGAGAGTTATTGTCCCACCCACACCATCCAACCTCCTCCGACCGAGTCTACCTAATGATTATGGGCCAGGACAGAAAGTGAACACATTTGAGGAACTAGAAGAGGAATGGGCAGAAGATGCAATAGAGGAGCTTTTTAAAGAGTTGGATGAGTAGATTGATGGAAGCATTCCTAGCTAGCTAGGAAAAAGACAGCACCGTTAGGTAACCAGGAAACTGATTAGTGCGAAAGAATGCCTGGACAAAAAGAAGAGGGACAAGAGATCAATATAGAAGATATTGACTATGTGCAGAGGAAGAAACCACCTGATAGAGTAGTGGAGGTGTGCACAGCAGGAGAGATCGCTCGAATAGATAAGAACAAAGAGATGCAACCAGCAATTCCCTCAACAATGAGACAAGTAGCAAAGTTCCCAGTTGACCGGCGACCAAAAGCACGAGAAATATCATCAGCACTTCAAGTGGATATCGATGAATGTTTCAGCAATCTGATATAACAATCGGTGAAATGACAGACAAACAAGAGAAACAAGCGCAAGCATAACAACTGTTTTATACCTGGCAGGAGTTCTTTGTGAAGTGAATATTAGACGTCAAGCCGACCGACCTAATCTGGTGTTACAGCCGACAACGGTCGGCGATCTGGGTGCCGTAGGCATCGGTCGGGGCAATGGTCAATGTCATTTTGGCTGACCGTCATGTAGGTAGGCTCGTAAATGAGCTAAGGTAGAACAGAGTTATAGACTATAGTCGGCCTAGCTACAACTAAGGTCTATCTGGGTAAATACAAGTATTGACCGATGGGGTTCCCAGTGAGGGCCACGTCAGTTCTAAATACACGGTTGGGGTCCGCCAAGGCGTTGCCCTGGGCAACGCTGCCCCCAACAAACATCGGCCTTCGGGGTCGCTCAACCGACTATGGCCGAGCCTCCTACTAGCCGTAACCGTGCGGTAGGTCAATGCCCTCTTCCCTCTGTATGGTCGGTCGGCCTGGCTGACTACCTATACCTGGAATGGCCTTGGTGCGCCGTGATGCCGATCTTTGTGTGGCCCTGGGTGGTCATTCCTTCTCTTCCTGTATGGGCGGTCGGCCTGGCCTACTGCCTACACCTGGAACGGCTTGGCTGCCATGATATCTGGCATACCATTGATCTTAAGATGAATGCATTTCCAAAGCGAGTCCAAGTGGGACGATATACCCTTCGGGAAAGAGACTTTGCTGCGAAGATATTTTCGGAGATGGAAGAAGCTGGGATACTAGTTAGAGGGAGCAGCGATTGGGGAGCGTTAACAATATTCTCACTAAAGAAGAAAGGATCGGATCAGTTGTGAGTGATACATAACTTCATCCCTATTAACGATAGTACTATCAAGCTACAGGACCCGATGCATTGTATCGATGAAGTTCTTGAGACAGTTGTCCGGCCAGGTTATACATGCTTCTTTAGCACTAATGCGTCAAATGGATATTAGACGATACCTATTAAACCCGGACATGAGTACAAAGCTGAAATTATCACTCCTCATGGACAGTATCTCTACCGACGGATGGGACAAGGGCTTAAGGGAGCACCACATACCTATTCGCAGTTCTCGGACCTTGTGTTTAGACCTTTACCTCGCTTTGAAACGAAGACTAGAATGGACTCACTGATTGGAACACATGCGGAAGGAGGATTCTCACCCTTTATGGATGATCATCTAGGCGGCTTTAGAGACTTTGAGTCGCAGTTCCAGTTTTTGCATGAGTAATATTTCCCTCGAGTTACGTTTGGACTAGTATATTTATCGGGTATAAAGACGAGAGCGTTCTGCAAGACATTAGAGCTAGTGGGGTTTATGGGAAGCACTAAAGGATTGGGACCTTCTGTCAAGCATCGGGATCGCTTATTGAACTGGCCAGTACCAACATCGAAAGAGGAACTGGAAGCGTTTCTATGACTCACACCATTTCTACATATATTTATTCCTGGGAGAGCAGAGCATGCGATCCGGCTAAAAGTTACCTATCAAGAGCGAGTACCAGTACAGCTACCAGAAACTAGAGGCGACAAAGATCAAGCAAAGAAGTCAGTTAGGCATAAATGGCAAGAGAAGAAATGGTGTTGGACTGACCGTCAACAGGAGTCTTTTGACCATATTAAGAAGGCAATCTCAGAGAACGCGATGTCCAGGGCAGACCCAGAGTTACAGTATCATTTGTCGACTGATGCTAGCAAGTATGGAATGGGTTGAGTACTTTTCCAACTGCAAGAAGAACCAGCAGGAATAGAAGCGGCACCAAAGTATCGAAGTAAAGAGCAAATCATCATGTTAATATCCTTTCGGTTTGCTGATGCAGAAACCCACTATAGTATGATCGACCGAGAAGCTCTAGCAGTAGTGAGATGCCTGGTGGAGATACAGTGGCTAATAATTGGGAGTCCATACCCTATCAAGTTATATACAGATCACTAAGCGCTGCAGTCTATTTTAAGTCAAGGAGCTGATGCGTCGAATCAAATTGTAAAGTGGCAAGATAGGCTGAACGAATATGACTTTGAAGTTCATCATCCACCAGGAAAGTCACACCTGATGGGAATTGTAAATGGTCTTAGCAGAATGCCAACACGATATATAACTATACTAAAAGCAGAGGATATAGCAAGGATGGCCTTACTGGCGATACCAGAGAATGACCCATACCAGAGCTATCGTACTAGCAGAGACTATAATGATATAGTGGACTATCTTACGAGCGGAGTTACTAAGCTGCGAAAGAGAGGACTAGGTGTTAGTCAAGTCAAGAATATAGAATGGAAAGCGAAGCGATACCGCCTTACCAGAACTGGATTACTTAGAGAAGAGCGGAGCAGTATTTGGGCGAAGTGTATTCTACCAGCAAAGGTCTCCAATATCCTGAAGGCGTTTCATGATTGCTGTGGCCACTTTGCGCATGCTATTACCCTTGATCAGATTGTCAGACAGTTCTATTGGCCTAAACGTGTTCGTGATGTTGTAAATTGGTATCGATCCTGCCTGGTATGCCAGAAACTAGGACCTCGCCGGAAAAGCACAACTCTAGTGCCGATTATCAAGTTTAAACCTCTTGCTATGATGGGATTAGACTTTCTTGGACCAGTGTCTCCCAGGTGCAAGCGGACTGGTACCAAGTATATAATAGTCGCGGTAGACTATTTCACTCGATATGTATGGGCTAAGGTGTGCAAGAAGGCAAATGGTAAAGCAGTGATCTACTTCTTTGAGAACTTCATCTCACCTAACTTTGGATTCCCTTGGTCGTTATTCATGGATAATGGTTCGCACTTCACTGGAGATCCAGTATCAGAATACTTCAAGTCAAAAGGAATAGCAAACTATGACGCACCAGTATCACACCCGTCATCAGTTGGCCCAGTGGAAAGAACAGTATAGCTAGTCGTCAGTCAGACAAGAGCCTACTACATTGATCAAGGACTAGTCGGAATTGACATAAGGGTACTCTCACTACCTAACAGTATGCTTGCAATTAACACCCGGCTGGTGAAAATCCATGGTTTTATGCCTGTGGAAATGATGTTCGGTTATAGGCCAGTAGCGACTTGGATGTCAGATGTAGAGAAAAGTGGAGGAGTCGATAATGCGGAGGATTATGCACTATTTCTATGTCAATTGCATATTGAGCGATGCGATGAGCTGCGAGAGGTAGCTCAACAGGTGATGGCAGCGACACATAAGCGGATGGAGACACAGCGGAACCCTGTATGGATAAAGCCGAAGGAAGGTGATCTGGTATTACTCTGGAACGCGAAGCTCGAGATAAGAAACTAGAAAGCTGCTAGTCGGAACCTCATCGTCTCGTCAAAGTCAACCGAGGAGGAGTTAGCGGTATGGTCAGCAACCTATATGGAGATAGAACAGACTCACGCAGGATCCATCTTGATGATATAAAAGTATATTGCCCTCGATCAGACTTCTCGGAGCTGGTTATAGCCCATACCACAGTCACCTATGGACGCAATGTGATGAAGTATGCAGGGTTTGCAGGACAGAGAGCTATCGATCTAGACTTGGCCTAATCACTAATTAGTCAGAATCCCAGACGAGAAATATAATAAAAAACTTGCTTGGATCCTAGTTGAAGCGCTTTACCCCCAGATGAACTTTAGAATCCTTAGAAAAATCCCCATGGTTGGATACTTTTTATTTCCGTCCACTGGAACCGTTCGAGAGACCCCAGACCCAGCCTAGCTGAAGGAGAACTGCTCAATTAACCTTTTTAAAAATGCTTCAACCACGATTTGAACTCGCAACCTCAGAAAGTTCCTGCATGTGACCGACCAAGTCATACACCAAACCCCCAAGCCAGAACACCAAGTGAGAAGAGGAGCGACTAAGTTGCAGATATAGGGGAGTGGACTTCCGGAGAGTGGAAATTACTATAAGACATGTTCAGGGGTAGAATTAAGCTGCCGACACAGCTGCGCAACCCGTTTCCTGATTGAGATGATACCGATGACGATACTGATGCCAAGAAATTAATTGAAAGGGTATTATATATCTTCTTGACCAGAATTTCATAGTGAATCCAATCCTGTTATCTATTTCTTTATTAGTTTGTTATATGTGACGATGTTCCTTATTCTCAGCCGACGTGAAGAGATTTTCCTTAGTTATTTCCTACTACATTAACACTTAAGTTTCTTATGTCTATATTGCTTCTATTTCTCCTATTCTACTATTCTATAGGCTATGAATCTGCAGGATGCGAGGTTTGGAAGAGAGGTGGTTGTGGAGGGTATTTCTATGCCTAAAGAAGCAGATCTATATTAGTTTTCCATAAGCGAGTTGTAGTCATAGGCTTAGCAGGGGCTAGCTTATTAGGAGAGCCGACCTCCATCTTAATACATTATACTTCTACCCACCGGCACACTTATAGCCTCCACAGTATACAACTTTATTCTTCAGAGATAATATATTATCTTATTTTATATTCATAGGAATGTTTTTTATTTTCTACAATAGTAAATGGGATAATTGCTTGCATACCATGAAAACTGGAAGTAATTGCTCACATACCACAAATTCAAGAACTTTTTGCCCATATGCCACGATTTTGGGTTAGGTGATACAGATATTACCCACTGTTCTTTAAACTACTTTTTCAACACAGAACACACAATAATTTTGATCTTCTTTTTATTATCCTCTACTATTTTCATTGTCATCATATTAATTCCTGAAGCTTTTGTACAAGAATTTCCATCTCTTAATTCAGGTAAAGCAATTCAAAGTTTTATTATCAACTAGTGCAAATCTTTTAAGGTTTCACATGTAGATCATTGCTGCTATATAATTGTTTGTAAAAATACTACTTGCAAGTTTTCTATTTGAGCATCAGTTCTTAAAGAATCAAAATACAGAGTCATTTGATATATCTCTCATTTATGCAATTCTATTACTCACTAAAACTTTCGAATTGCACATTCCGTATCATTTTTATCAGAAAGGCATCAGACAACAGTTGTTTAAAACAGAGAGACTCCCCTAAAGCAAATTCAAAATGCGGAACAAATTCAGTTTGGAAACTTAGGAGTCACCTTTAGTCAGGTATGATAGACGCGTGAAGCTATTAGAATATAACTGAAAGGTGATAAAGTAAACTTTTTTGAGAAGTTACCAGACTGGATGGATCTGTATGAACGTGAGTACTCAGACAATTATAGATCGTTTGAAGCAAGAGATAGTCATTTTCAAAGATGTTTCATTATGCTAGTAACTACTCATGTTGCTTTTTATTTCTATCAGCCTTTTATTACTCCAGATGGATGCCATACTAAGGTACGATTTTGAATGACTCTTCTTATTGCATGTATGGTAGATGGTAATAATGAAATTCTACCTTCAGCTTGAGCGGTTATACCTATTGAGGATGCTAATACTGTAGTGGTGAATTTATCGAGGACTCATGTAGCACACGTCACTATATTGTAGATATCCAAAATACCACTCTATATTCTCACGATAGTAAGCACATGGTTGCTTGAGTATGTTCTCAATCAAGTTCTTATTTACTTTGATACTAGAGAGCCTGTTAGGTGCTTTTATAAAGATCTGGATATTAGCAGAAACTACATATATACCCTCATTAAGAATATCGATCTCTGGAGTATTCTCTACTCACCTGTTACTATCAAACTGAGGAGGACCTGCGTGCTTAAGCTCCTCCAAGAAGAAGTTTGTAATAGTTGCCTTGGTGTTATAGTTCCTAGTTTAAAACCATGTAGGGCTTTCTTACCTTCCTTGAAAACCAGCCTACCGCTTACTTCCTTAAGATGCAGTAGTACCTGTATAATATATATGTGGTGAAAATCGCAATTCGAATGATTAGTAACTATTTTGACCATGTTACGTGGTCATGCAAAACTGTGAGAGCTAGAGCTGCAGAGCAAAATAAAGTTCTGAGTGCTGACTGGAGAGATCTACAACTACAGTAGAACGAGGATCAACTTGTATTTCTTGATGAATCAGTTGCGAATGAGAGATCTGATGATTACAAGATGGGATAGTCACTGGTAAAAGTTAAATATACAGTAGGGAAGTAAGTTAAACACTTAGAGAAGTTGAGTATTCTACTAGTGTTATCAAATGAGAGCTATCTAGATTGAATAAACTATTAAGGTGCAATCAGCACAGATCCGTTTCTAGAGTTTTTACAAAAAAGTGTTCTTCCTAACTGTAAGACCTTTCCTGGCAAGCAGTCAGTACCTATTATGAATAATGCTTTAATTCATAAGGACCACTGGATTCAGATAGCTTCTGATGATTTAGATGCATTGCTTCAGTTCCTACCACCTTATTCGTATGACTACAACCTAACCTTCAAAAATCTTAAGGTATGGATTAAAGCGAACTACTTTCCTATAGTAGAGTTTAAATCTTTTCTAGGCTTCTTAGAGTTCATTATACAGCAGCAGATTAAGAAGAAGATACGAAGATATTTCCAAATATGCAGATAAATTGTTAATAACTTATTATAGTACAGATCGTGTCATGAAGTTTCGACACTCAACCAAAATTACCAGTTGCAAGCAGTTTCAACCAACGTTTCTATAACATGCGCAACACCTAATACTTATGTTACAATTCTAATTTTAAGCTCAAATAAAAACTTTTAATATATAGAGTAAAATTACATTGTAAAAAAAATTTACTATTTTGTATGACTACCCTTTTCCTTCCTACAAGCCTCTATGCACTCTGACATACTTGCAATCAACTTATTAAAACTCTCTGCTCCAATATGCGCACACTCTTCTTTAATTGCTACAAGAAGTTCTTTCTGAGACTTGGGAATCTGCTTCTTATTATTAATTGCTCTTTTCAATTGACTACAGATGTTTTCAATTGGATTCAAATCTGGTGAGCAGGCAGGCCAATTCATCAAAATAATATTATTCTTTTTAAAAAACCCTGTAGCACTCCCAGCTTGGTGGCAAGGGGTACCATTATGCATAAACATCTAACTGTTAATATTATACTCAATTTCAGTTGCTACCAGTAAAACTGCATTCTCCAAAACTCGTTGTCGATATTGCTTGTCATCTATTCGTCCATCAATAAATACCAAAGGGTCTTTTTTATCTTTAAAGATAAAGGACCAAATTCCTAGAGGTTTTTCTACTTTTAAAAGTTGGCTTCAAACAATCTTCTTTCAACTCTTCCCCAGTATGGCGCCAAATCCAATATACTTGTCCATCTAATCCCAACTCAATATTATATTCATCAGTGAACATAACCCTTTTCCAATTTTTAGCTATTCAATTTTTATGTGACTCTGCAAATTCTAGTCGTTTTTGCTTGTATTCAGATTTGAGAAAAGGTTTTCATCAAGTAACTAATTTGTAATATCCATGCTTATTGAGAGTTGCTTTGAGAGTATTCGGGGAGCAAGAAAACTACTTGCAAAGTGCTTAAGTACTTATATTGTGATAAGTAATTGCTGTACTAATTGTCATTCAGTACCAAGAGCAAGTTTTTTCAGAGTTTCAGATTGAGGGCAGGTTGCTGAAGGATTATCTGGGTTCTGTTCAGCTCTTTTGAGGATACCGCGGATGGTTTCATGATAGAGGTTAGAAATTTTAGAAATTTGATGATAAGAAAGTTGAGCCTTGCATAGCATCAACACACCATATGCATGTCTAGGAGTAACATATTGAAAGCCTGGCATTTTCTCTTTCCCCCAATTGCAAAAGTAGAAAATTCTGACAAGAAATTTCCCTGAACAGACTTTTTTAAAAACTTCATTTCATTTTGCCTTGTTGCATAATTGTGCAATTATACAAAGGGTTATTTACTTAAATACTATGATTTTTTATTTTTATTACTCAGATACCACTACATTTTACTAAACTACCACATATTCGATTTCAGCAGTTCTTACTGCTATTTAAGATATAAGACTACCATATGTATCCGTCTTTCTTTTTTCTTTTTGCATATATTCAACATGACATCTACACAATCTATTCTGGTTGAGCTGAATTCTAATTTTGAATCTTTAGGCACAACTCGAAATACTATTCGAATGTTTATTGTTGATAGAGGAAAGTCTTTTATCATTTCTCATTCAGACTAGAAACGATACATAGTAGCCTGTCAAGATGAATTCTGCAAATTCGGTATTCGAGCAGCAGTTTTAAAGGGTCTAGCTATTTGAATTACTCGCTATACATTTCATATGTGCAGTTTAATCGTTTACTAAAATTTTCTACAAGTGTATTCAGTTTCATTATTAGTAGATCAGCATTTGGCTACAATAGAGGACAATCGAGACGTTTTACTAATGTATATTCGAAGCGTCAAGCGAATTGATCACAGAAATACAGGAGTCAATTGTCAGCAAGCCTCGCGTATTTGAAAAGCACTTTGAGCCGAATTGGAAAGTGATGAAACAAACTGTTTTAAAAAGTTTCTAACTATGCTACCAATCCTAGATGACCATGACGACCGAAATCATGTTGCCGTCGAAATTCGAGATCAACGATTCTACCGTTGTGTTATTCCAGAACCAACACAGGCTGCATACGAAGATTACCGACCATTTTTTGCATTAGATGGATATCATACGAAGTCTCGATTTCAAATGACACTTCTAGTTACTTGTACCTTGGATGGTAATAATGAGATTATTCCATTAGCATAGGTAGTTGTTCCGATTGAGAATAAGAATAATTAGGTTTGGTTTCTAGAACATATGAAGGACCGGTTTTACAGAATAGATGTAGAAAGCATGGTTATAGTTAGTGATCGAGATAAAGGTCAACAAACGGCTATACTGGAAGTTTTCTTTAATGCCTATCACTCATACTGCTGTCAACGTCTGGCTGACAATATTCAGAAGCATTTTAAACTACCAGCAAGAAACTGATTCTGAAAAGCAGCTTATGCTTTTAATGAGCACAACTTTCAAGAAGCATTATCAGCTATTAGAGAGTCAAATGAACTGACAGTAGAATATATCGACTATATTCCATAGGAATCTTGAGTACAGTATGCTTTTCCAGCTCCAAGATTTGGCCATGTCACTTCTAATATTACGGAATCAATTAATTCATTATGAGATGAATATCGTGGACTTCTAGTTTTACAACTTTTTTTTAGCTATTTGGACTAGAGTAATAATGACTTTCTACACTTGCCATTTGCAACTGCATCGCTCTTTTTGAATTATCGACTATGTAGTATAGAAATTGAATGAAGTATATCAATTAGCTTGCTGTTATCATGTCGAATCTGCTGTCGATGGCTTAGCGCAGGCCTTTGTTCCTAATGGAAGAACTTATATCGTCAACTTAATGGACTGGAATTACACATTTGGCTAATTTCAAAAGTACTGTTTACTATGTCGACATGCAGTTGCAGTTTGTTTACAGCAAGCTCATGATTCTTATAAGTATATCAATGAGTTATACTCTATAGATTATTATCGTGCAACATACTCTATGCATATGCAGCCGATACAGGAAGAGGATCTTGTCAATGAATATAGTAAATGCGAGGCTCTGTAATTTGCAAAACAACGAAGCCGGCCTAAAAAGTGAAGGTTTCGTCAAGATAAAAAGACAAATAGCTGGCAGGTTATCTGTAGCTACTGTAAAGAAAAGGGGCACAATCAGTGTAGTTGTCATAATGCTATAAGTGCTTGACGTGAGAGAGTGGGACTATGATATTTCAGTAAAATGTAATTGTATCCGAGTAATAAAAATAAAAAATTGTGATATTTGAGTAAATAACCCTTACATAAATGTGTTGTAATTTAATGACATGATCTGTATAGTAAAGATAGAATGTTAGTTAAAGATTGCAAATATATGATATCTATCTATAATTCTTTATTAGATAAAGTAGTACTACCACATAGTCTCTTGAATTCAGAGATCCTACTTTGTACTCTACTAAGTACTCCTAATCTCAGCCCATAATGAGCTCACGTCACTAATGCTATAGAGCCGCCTTGAGCTTCTGAGCAGATATGATCAAAATTCTAGTTATCATCAATGAGCTTGCTACAGATTCTTTGCAATTCGACTCGGTTCCGGGTCTTATATTTGACAATATACTACTCAAATAAATCGTTCATAACCTCTGACTGGTCACCACTTGAGTGGATAGGGCTTGAGAGTACTAGAGAAGCTAGTGGTGGCAGGATTGGTGGCGATGAAAAAGAGGCTTGTATGGAGAGATTCTGAAGGTTTGCAAGCAATGACATTACTGCTACAAAAACTGCTATCTCAAGGGTCTTTGATATTGACAATGATTCTACAGGTTCAGTCTCTATCAATGGCTTTGCTTTAGTTTTTGATCTAGATACAGAGAGGGCAGCAGCAAGGCCAAGCGATAGTTCTTCAAGAGTTGATACTGCCTCTTTAATCTCGTCATTCCATCTTGTTATATAGATACCTGCTATAGGGTAGTGGTTTGAAGAGTTATCTCAAGTACCAGCACCTCTGCTAACCCAGTAGATAAAGTCTTTATTCCCATATTGAAAGCTTGTACAAGCACACTGGCTGGCAAGAGCAGGTAACTGGTTGCTAGTCACTTCTTCTGACTCAATTAACCTAGGAAGATTGGCTAATTGATGCTGAGTTGTAGTCCTCCGACTGCCTATACATCAACTGCCTTGAGGTTGCTCTGATGGCAGCGGTGGCTCAACCCTATTGAAATGGCGAATTATATAAAGGGTTGGATATTTTTTTAACTCAAAGAATGAATGAAGTGTATTGTGGACTCCTATCAATGAATTACCATCATTGAGATCTACTGACATCTCATCCTTTGCCCAGGCCTTGTCATGAGATATTAACGTCTCAGTATGGCTATAGGTAAGTTGAAGACCTCCAGAATAAGCTACCTGACTAGTATTATGCCAGTCAGTAAGCTTCTGCTTCGTGACAGTCCATGACTGCCACATAACACAAACTCCGAGGTAAATCTATCTTCCTATTGACCACAGCCTTCCAAGAACCAAGCTATGTTGGGACCTGAACTGTCTTTTCTTCTTTGTCATCTTCGTCTTCTTGATTCTGATGTTCCTCTTGCTCCTCCTGCTCCTCCTGCTCCTCCTGTGTCTCCTCCCGCTCCTGCTCCTGCTCCTCTTTGGGCACAAACAATGGTGGTGATGAGGGTACCGTAGGGGGGGTGATGGTCTTCGACTTTTTAACCTGTTCAGTGGTAGTAGAGTTAGCTCTCTTATGCTGGCTATGGGTGCCTGCGCCGGCACGGCCTGAACGACGAGCAGGTTGTCTTTGCGACATCATTGAATAAGGCAAGAAAATCAATTATATTGAGGTAATCTATGACTGCTTTGACTTGAACAGATTTGCTAACAAATCAGGGGTGAACGCGTCGCGAGTCAAGTAAGTCCTCGATGAATCCGCCGCCACAGTAAATAAGGAGAATGGTGGATCGAAATGGTCGTCGTAACGAAGCTCACGTGCTTCCATCACCAGTCCGTGCAGTCTCCGCACGATAACGACTCTGGTCCTCTCCGAGCCGCTCCCATGCCTGTTTGTATAGGCCCTCCAATGTCTCTGGAAGTTCTCTTATCCGGCCCAGCATTTGCTCGTAGGTGTCAATATTGACGGCCTGTTTCCGGGCAATCGGATAAGAACATCGAGTTAGGAGAGTCGAAATCGACTGCCCTGGAGTTCAACATCCCAACTTGCATTCTTGAGAGCTCACCGATCTTCTGCCGTGGCTCTCCATGCCGGAAACAACTTCGGAATGCTGTCCGGGGCCATGTGGGGTCCGTTGTGGGGCGCCGGGGGTTCAGGGGTTCAGGGGCAGGGTGGAAAGGGGGGGGGGGCAGCAGTCACATCTAAGAGACGTACATATGTTGTACGCCACCTGCAATCAGTGCAGACCGTGAATGGTGTACGCGGATAGTAAAAGGAGTCAGCGTACGCTGTACGCAAGCAGCATCTGGAAGTGAGTGAAAAGAGGAGGAAGACAACAGAAATTAGTTGCAGTAACTATGACAAACACTATATCCCGCTTGCGAACCCCAACTGACATGAATACCCTATGTGAGTAGCATGTATAGCAAGGCAGATGTTCCCACGCATTGGTGATGAGAGAAAATAGATAATAAAATGAGCAAGGTATGTGTTTAAGCAGTAGAATCATCTCAAGCATATTAAGGAAATCTAACTATTAAATGTCCGAGCAATTAGGCGCTTTCATATATAAATATGGTGTTGGTGTTGACTTCCACATTGCTACTACCGCCAGAATTGTGACTAGAATACGCGGCTGGCAAGAGGCGTGCGCAGTTAGTAAGTGGAGTATATGTACGTAAGCTTATCAGCAGCGTATGCCTCTCAATGGCGTACGCAGTTGGCAAGCGCGTATGCGGATAATGTATGACGTATGCCGCTGGCCATCCGCGTATGCCATTTGCAGTCCGCGTATGAAGATTGTGTACGGCGGATTTTTACCAGCGGCATACAACACATGCAGCTAGAAGCCTGCGGATCTACTCGAGGATTAATTGTAAAGGGACGCTGCAGAGCCTTTGTAAATGTTTTTATTGTTTATATATTCTATCTAAACTATTCGTGGGTCTCGTTGCGCTGCAAACCTCCGGGGCAGTCAAGTTCGACTCTCCGAACTCGATGTTCTTATCCGACTGCCCGGAAACAGGCCGCAATATTGACGCTACCAAGACGAAGGCTCTTAAGAACGAGATGTACCCAGAGGAAGACGCCATCTGCGGTCGCAACGACTTCATCAATAATCTTTTGTCGTCTATCGTCATTGCCAACGTTTTCATCCCGCCAGTGGAAGTTCTCCTGAAGAAAGCTAGCCACAAAGAAGCTTATATCTGATTTGGTAAGATCTTGATGTTGGAGCCTTGGATATTTGCTGAACGCATCTTGCAGTGGTATTTCCGGTCGACTTGAGATGCAAAGCTTAGCGCTCGATTTACTTCGCAACCTTTCAATGAGATCTACCAGGTAGAAAAAACCCTCGTGCCTGTCAACCTCATCCAACCTATCCAGAATGACGCATAGAGGTCGTGTCGACATGGAAATTCCTCGAATTAGAACCCGTTTAAGCTCAGTGTCCGACCAGTCATCGTAAATTTTCTTGCTCAACAGCTCGGGTTGGGCTACGATCAGGCGTGTTATAAGGGATCGATCTGTCATCAGAAGCTGGTGGAGAAGAGAGCAAAGAATCCCCTGCACACTTCGTTGTAGACGGTTTCCGGCGTTCCAGAGAAAGAAAGAGATGATAGCAGAGTTCGTTGCCCATTTGTCCAAAGCATCTCTAGTCCGCTCATCGTCAAGGAGAAACTGTTGTTTGTAGGTGTTTCCACCGCTGCGCCTTCCCGCCTTCCCGTTGTTTGCAGATGATTTTAATCTACATGGT
>JAJDMY020000034.1:0-69539 GCA_022345705.2 Sabuloglossum arenarium | reverse complement strand
GTATCACTAAATTTCCATGTAAGCTAGCAGTCTGAATGGATTCACCATTCAGCTGACCCTTCCAACATGATTGAATCTGAGGCTCCATCCTCTCTGATAGGTTCCATATGCCACGTCAAGGGATTAATTCCGGCATAACTATTCCATCGCTTGGGAGGGATGCTGGAGCTGTATTTTACGCCGCTTGTGATGGCAGGAGAGATGGTCTGCAAAATTGTTAGCCTGAAGCACAGATTATTAAGAAGTTGTAAGGCATGCTTGTGTGGAGCTGTAACGTGACGCAGAATAACCTCATAATCATGAAAAATCCTCTACAATAATTGATGAAGTCGGCTCATGCCTCGCGTGAGCATAGGGCGGCGTCGCTCATCCACGGATTTCTGTTATCTTGGCAATGCAGAATCTCGCTAATCTGCATTGGGTCAATTGTAAACAATGAACATTTCCTGGCAACCGACATCAACACCACAATTCACGCACAATTCACATAATTCCGATAGACCTCAACAACCGCCCACCTTTCTAGACCACCCATGCAAGCTAGAACCCACCGGTAGAACTAGAGACCTCTGAATTACTCTGTTTCTACTGGAGCTCCCGATCGATCGTCGTGGTGTGTAGATGGCACGGTTGAACGAGCCACAATCCTCGACAGAGGCCATTGATGCCCGTACGTTTTCTTCTTCGACACATCGTGCTATAATATACGGAAGTCATTCTGATGCTTCGTTCTCCCATAGTCAAGCGCCGATTTGTCCGTCAGAACCGTGAGATCGCAAGGCATGACTTTCAACGACCGAACTATCTCAGCATGCTAATGTTTCAATAGAGCAAATTCAACTCAATCCCTTCGTATTAGGAGTCTTGAAGCGGAGACCTCGCGGCTCCTTGCCGAGAATGTTTCACTGCGGGAACGAGTAATTAAATTGCAGGCCGACGCTGAAAAGGGTCGACGGGTACTTGAGAATGCAGAAGGCATGAAGAGGATACTGGAAGGCAAGATCCAAGAACTTGGAGGTCTAGTTGGCGGGCTTGGGGCTGTATCATTAAATGCATCGCCCAAGACTTCCCGAGCACGACAGTTGCCCGAATGCTCACCAGACCAGAAGAATTGGAAAAACGCCTTCACGCTTTCAGAGATCACAAGCAGTCACGAAGGACGCCTCCCACCTATTATCGAAGACAAAGAATACCCCAGTCGATCTACAGAGTGCGTTACCGACGAAGACATCACCTGTATAACAGAATCTTGCTAATATCACTTCTAGCTCCAATCCGTCAGGACCAAACCTTGTTGGCCTCCCCAGTAGCTCACTCTCGCCGGACATTGGACCCCCACCAATTGCACATTTCGATGATGATCCCATGCTCTTCAATTCCAACCACTGGCTAAATTTGGAGGGTATATTGGGATCAGGTGTTGGTGACGATACTGCTGCTACTCTGGCAACAAATCTTGAGACAAGGAAGAAACGTCGAGATAGTGCAAACATGTCAGAGATTTTTGGGCCCATTGATGCATCTGATCGCAGGCATCGTCAGTTATCGACGACTCAAAAGGTAGCAGATATTGATGCGAACCAACCCCTGCGAACGGGTGCCAAACGAAAGTTCACTAGAGACGAGGAGGAAAGGACTGGGAAAAGCCTTCCGGTGGAATCTGATGATTTCAAGTTCAACCGTAAGGTTACAACAGGTAGAGGGAGGGACGAACATCGACCGAAGACAAATACACAGCCAGGTGGAACTAAAGAGAATTGCGAAAACACTCGGACACCAGGGACAGCAGACTGCAAAAGCAATGATAAACGAAAGAAGCAGACCACGGCAGCTTCTGGTAGAACAGCGTTAGGTCCAAGTATGTGTTGCTGGGTCATACATGTCATGCATGTCATGAAATGAAGATGCTAATAGATATACAGAGAACGCGAATACTGACCCAGTTTCCTCACCCTTGAAGATTAGTAAAGTTGGTGCCTTGGAAGACGTAGCCAGTGTCAAGAAAGATGCCGCGAAGAAGGCTACAGCAACAGAGCAGAGCAAGGCCCGCGACAGAAAATCCGTCGTCGCTGCGGTTGGAACGAAGCCCAAGAGACCGGAGGTGAACGTAATTGACCTGAAACCAGAGCCTGCCACGGAACCAGAGACACCGGGACCTCCAGATCTACTCTCGCCCATAGATTCGCAACCATCAACAGCCCGTGCCATATCAAGAGATACGCCACCACCACCGGATCTTGATCCCTCGTTAACAACGGCTGACGAGCTCGCCTTGGCTGCTCGAGCAACAAGACGACCTCGCGGCAGCGTTAACTATGCGTTGCCCAACCTGCGAGATAAGATGAGACGTCCGACAAAGGAGCTCGTCGATGCTGTTACAGGTGAAGGAAAGGGACATAGAATGAGCGGCGTAAAGATGGAGGGGGATAGATTTAGTGACGACGGATCGACAAATGAGAGAGATCAAATTCGAACGGTTGTCATCAAAAGAGATGATGGGTCTGATCAGCCCTGGAAGAAACTCCAATCCTCATCATTGAGCAGCAAGGAACCATCGACACTCTTTGGGCGTGCATACGAAACGGCTAAAACAAGGGAGAGCGAAGACGGAAGTCCGCTAAACTCCAAGAGCGGAGGAAATAAAACGAGTGAACTTCCCGATGGCATCACCATGCAGAGACGAAGACGAACTTCGGCGCTCGAACGAGACAACCAGGAATTTGCAGGCGAGAAGTCTTTGGCTGCTATTGCACTGTCGGAGCCGAAGAAAAAGCCAAGCAAGAGTGAGGACAAAATAGCTGATACCGCTATTCAGAATGCGATGGAAAAGCTGCAGAAGCTGGATATTTATGACTTTAAGGGGTCGTCTCCTCTGAGCCGGGACTCCGTTGTTGACTTGACTATGAAAAAGTCACATCGCACTGCTCCCTCCGAAGTGGAAGGTGAAGCCTCAGATGCTGAAGCCGTGACTAATGGTTCTTCTCGCCGAGGAAAACGAAGACAGACACTCGCTAGTAACGTGCATCCTGCCGAAGCAAGCGCGGCTGGGGGGGATGCCAGGAACAAAGATGTCAACGTTAGATCCACGAGAAGCGTGGTTAGTCTTGCATTGCGGGAGGAAGACTCCGATGGGGAGAATGGGGGAACAAGCACCAGGGCGGCTGCGAGAAGGAGGAGCATGATGTTGTAGCAAGTTCTCGCCTTCTGCTAACAACATTCTTATATCCATCGATGAGGCGTTTTTAGCTTCACATATTCCCCCTGCTCATTTTCTTTTCTGGCCGTATGACTTAAAGAGTTATTTTCCAAAAACCTTGGGCAAGAGCGTTTTTAGGCTCAAAAACAAATTGAAAATTTTGTTTTATTCTTCACGCGCATTGGGGGACGTTGGTTGTTGTTGTTGTCCAAGGGCGGCTTTGGGTTGAGAAACTGTTTAAAAAGGGGTTAGTATAACCCAAAATAAAGAGACTTGGTGTTTTTCTTTTTCTTTTTTCCTCTTTCGATTGGTGGGGATGATGGGAAGGAGGGGTTTGTCACAAGGGAAATTTGAGATGTTGATAAATGCGGGGTGCCGCATAATAACCGAATCGATGATATATGGCATGTGTGATAATGCAATCGATACCTCTCTTCCCTCTTTCTTTATAATACCTTCAGTCCAGAAGCAACATACAGTACATGATGCACCACCACCAACTCCTCATTCTCTCTCTCATATTCCTAGCCTCGACCGCATCAACAACAGCGAGACTACCTCACGCTTCTCCACAACAACAACCACAACATCTCTTCTCCAACCCCCCTCCACCACCTCCGAGTTATGAGAACGATTACAAAATCCCCAGCATCCACACAAGCGCCATCCTCGCGCGACGCATCCTCAAACTAACCACCCTAGGCGTCCTCTCCACTGTCTTTCCCTCACATTCAAAAACTATAGATGAGGAGGGGGAGGATGACGATCTGGGGGGAATCCCGATTGGATTGATGGATTACATCGCGACATGCGACACCGAAGACCCATCATACCCCACAATCCTAGCCATCTCCATCGCCACAAACATCAAAAACGCCGCCTCAGGATCAAACATCTCACTTTCCCTCCGCTGGCACCCACCTAACCCCCGTCCCTCAAATTCTCTCCTCCTCAGCGGCGCTGCAGCACTCCCGCGGCTCGCTCTCCTCGGGTACCTCGAGCCCATCCCCTCCTCGTCCGACAATGGCAAATTGGCGGATTGCTTCACAGCCGCGCATCCAGATGCTAAGGCCTGGCTCCCAGGTAATTGGATTCATGGGAGTGAGTGGATGAGATTGGTGGTTAGGGAGGTTTATTGGGTGGGTGGGTTTGGGGATCGTGCGTTTATCGGCTGGATCCCGAGGGAGGTGTGGAGGGGGGTGAGGGAGGAGGAGATTGAGAGGGTGAGGTTGCCTGGAGAGGAGAGGGGTGAGGGGTGGAGGGAGTGGTTGTTTGGGAGGGGAGAAGGAGGGGGGAGTTGAGGTGAGGGGGTGGATGGTGTGCTGTGTATCTGAGCTGTTTCTATGGGGGTGATGGGTGCACATATCCGTGAATTAGTTATCTGGAGATGCTCTTTTCTTTTTTAGATCTCTTGCAGAGAATATTAATTTATGTTGCGCGTTACTTAAGTACAGAAGCAGACGATATTATCAATATGGGCCCTGTGGGCATAACTTTTGCCATAACGATGAACCCCCTCTCCCTCCCCATCTCGTCTCCGCATTTGATCCGTCCACCAGCCTACGTTTGAAATTTCCCTCTTTCATCCTCAATCCATCAAACTCATCATCTATCCATCAAATTTCAGGCCACCCAGTAAGGTAGATAAAGAGGACGTGGGGACTGCCCTTCTCAAGTAAAACCCAAACCGAAATACAGAATAAAGGACGCAGACAGACAATGATATATGTTAAATCTGTTGCTTCGGAAAGAAAAGGACAAGCAGGAAACGATAGAATACGAAAACAAAGGGTCGGATAAATGTACAGGAGGGTTTGAGTTATGTGAATTCCGAGGGAGGTTTGTGCCCGTATAAAGGACTTCGCACGAATAACAGAAGACGGGGCAAAACTGGAGCGAAATAGATGGAATGACGTCCAGGCGAATCGGAAACTCAGACAGATCAACGAACGTAGATGTTTCCACGCAGAGAGATATTATAAAGGCAATCAATAAATCTCGTGAAAATTTCAAGCTCCACATTCAAACGATATAGTACGGAAGTCGGGCATGAATGAGGTCCGTATCCTGACTCCAGACGCCAGACGGTATAGCGGCATAGCGAACATGTTGGAATCTCTTTATCCCGCATATTGGCATCCATTATTAAGCTAAAAGTTTCGAGAAATTCCGGCATTGCCTTGCTGTGGAAAGATGGTAGGATTCTCGATCCTTGTATTCCGCCTTGCCTGGACGTCCCTTATTACTGGATGTACACTGCCGTATTGCCCATATGATGCTTCGCCATATGAAGAGCCTGTCTGTTGGTAGTTGCCATCAACTTCATATGGTCCATCGGCGCTATAGTGTTGAGGATGGTGAGCACTAGGTATGGGGCCATCTCCAGAGAGTTCCGAATGAGCTCCTGCAGAGTACTGGGACGACGCATTCGACGCTCCTCGATGGATATCGAGCTGCCTGTTCTCTCCAGCAGCCGGGCCCCCACCCATCGCTGCAAGCGTACTAGAATCGTCGGTGTAGTGTGGGCTACTCGAAAGCGGATCGCCAGAATGTACATCTGATGTTGGCCCAACAAATGTCGCTGGTGGACTGCCATGTGCGGTAGTGCTCCCTTCTGAGTATGCCACCGCAACAGGTCCATTACCGCCGGGCAATGGGTTGGATATCTTCCTCCCTCCAGCGGTGCCTGGTGTCTGGCCCCATCCTCTATATCCGCTACCATCCGTTTGTGCCATTTCAAACGGTCCTTTATCGCTATGGCCTACAGTGGCGATAGCCGGCACTGTTGGGTCTTGGTGCATATTCGGATTATAACCGTATTCCAAGGCTTCATTCCGTCTATCCTCCTCAGCAGCCTTCTTTGCTTTGTACCTTCTCCATAGAAACAGTAGTAGGAATACAATCAACGCGACTGCTGCAACTGGCACGACCACAGCAACCGCAATCTTTCCACTGCTACTGAGCCCATTACTTCCGTTGCCAATGCTTGCACTAGTTGAGGCAAGAGGAACAACGCTTGAAGCAGATGATGAACTGCGTAATTGACTTGTCAACGAGCTTGATGACGAAGGCACAGCTACCGGGGTTGATGTGGATGTTTTGAAGACAGTAAATGGTTCGACAGTGTCCTGCCCACTTGGTGTAATGACCTCGATTGATGTACTCACTACTATCGCAACACTTGTTACGGCGGTGGGCTGGTCTGCTGTTGGTTGAGGCGTTGGAGACGGTGGCGGGGCTGTTGAAGAGGCTACCAAAGGTGATGATACTGGCGAAGAGACTGCAGGGGCTGCTCGCCATGGGAGAGTCAGTGCCACAGCGCATCTGACCTAGGGAACGACACAACTTACTCGTCCCATTATTACTCATGATGAATGGAGGAAGCGGTAAGGCTTCGAAATGTCAATGATTTTATCCAGAACACGTACAATTCCCCTTACAAGAGCGGTCGTTGGGTGGAAGGATGTTATATGCAGTAGAAGCGCTCACTTGGAATGGAAAACTCCTCGCAGTGTGACAAAAAAGCCGTAAGAGAGAGAGCGTGTCTTGCGAGAAGAGAAAGGATCCGTCGCGTCGGCAAGATCGATGTCGTAGGCTATTGTGCCTTGCCTGGGTTCGGTCGTCAGTCATGAATGTCTCAAGAACGGTCCAGATCCCCACTACACCACTGGTTTCTTTATCCGATTGGGAATTCAGCTGGAGATGACACTTACTCACGTTCGACGGTACGTCCTGCCGGCACCGCGATACTCTGTGGAGGACGAGGACAAGAACACAGACTCAGTTGATGGCATGGGTATCTGTGACTTTCAAAATCTAAAACGACAATTCCGCGGCAATGGATGTTTGATGAGTAGACAGGCCGACTGCAAATAGAAAAGGAGGCTGTGTTCCCTGGGCAGCAGCGCCTCCCTGCTTTGCCTGAGCCTTACGGTGGTAAGCGAGGAGTTCGGCACCCGTACGGATAATTGCACAGCACACCAGCCTCGTACAGTACTCGACTACGTAGCACAATGAAATCCACATACTCCATACATGTTCATAGTTGGCTTCTCTGGAGGGACATTCACATGAGATGTTGATGTCATCTACAAGAGCACATGGTAGCATGCATTCTCGGCAGCGCGAAGTAGAGAGTACTTCTAACTGCGTACTGACGACTAGGATTTGGGGAAATTAGTGTCTGGCCGGTCTATTCTAGTAGCCTATCGCTACCCTCAACTCACTGAGACATACAGCCAATGAGAATCTAAGAATTAGCAGTATTTCTCATCCCTACTCCGGATTTATTTTTTTACTGTATGTATGTATACTACAATTACCTGATGCCGTTTAGGAAGTTACGGCCTACCCTCCTTAGTAAGCGGACTCGGGTATAAGTGGGCTTTATTCCCCAACTAGAAACCTTGCCAACTACAACCATGCAAGGTGCCACAGCATTTATCGAGAATTTACCAGCTATCGATGGTGGCGCGGCCATATTGGCCCGTCTCGACCAACTTTCAACCAGTTTTGCAGGCCTTAGGAACGAAATCAGGGACGAAGTGGCAGACATCAGGAACGAAGTAGCGGCGCTCAGACTCGAAGCTAGCATAAGGTCAGTATTTTCAAGCTTTTTATAACTTTGTTCTTGTTAACTAGTCTCTTTAGGGACTCGAATTACTATGCAAGGCTCCAAAATGGTCGTGTTACCAGCCCCGACCAAGCCCTTACCTCCCTGGTCAACCAGACAACTGGCGCGGCTATCCCGAATTTCCCTGCCACATCTACCGCTTTGGGTGGAGTTTCATGTATATACGTGCTTTTTTTGTCATAGCTGAGCACTTTTCTGATTTTAGTTCTTGAATAGGGGATGATCTCGTACCCATCCTCCAAGCTTTGGGTCAGCCTACGAATGGGCGCGTGGAGGTGAAGAGGAAGAGGCTCAGGCAGTTCATCGGGCTTGTAGATATTAGCTAAGGGGCAGGGTAGTATTAATTTAATCCCTCCATATATGGAGGCTATTTCCCCAGAAAGCATTGTCTGTATGTACATACATACGACGCCCAGTCAAAGATGCATAATTGAAATATCGTCTAGCTCTATCAGGACTGCCTCCTAGTTTTTCTGATAACCAACATCTTCAAGGCTGGCGTTGAGGGCTTCGATCGCCTTATCGATGTCGTTGCGCTTGGGATCGGTCTCGACGGACATCAGCAATCTCAGATCCACGACGACATAGAGGAAGCTTGACTTACTACGCTGACTCCCATATGTCCAAACCGGATGTATTTCGTGGCAATCTCTCTGTGAAGTCCACCAGCAAAAACGACGCCCTTCTTCAACAGGTTTGGTAGCAACTCCGACGCGTTGACTTCCTTTGGAAGCCAGATAGCTGTCATACCATTGGACTGGTTTTCCGGCCTTTCCGCCAGTTGTCTCAGGCCTAAATCAGCGATAGCGTTTTTTACCTTTTGTGATGTGCGCTTATGTATAGCGAAGCGATCTTCAAGAGGTACAGAAAGGATCTGGGTCAGAGATGTGTGGAGAGCGCGAATTAGCTGGGGAGGTGGAGTTGCGAAGTATGAGGCCTTTTTGGCCTCGTAGTTTTGCATGACTGCATGATGACTCCCATGAGTATTTGATTAAGACTGAGGCTGGATGTGAAATTCCTTCAGACTTACTGGGAAGCCAGTTTTTGAACGAGGCAAAGTAAGAGGACGGCTGTGTCTTTCGGCCCTTGAACCGATCTATCGCTCTCCCGCTCGCCATTAAGATGCACAATCCTGCTGGAACACCAATTGCTTTCTGGCTAGCCGTCAAAACAATATCCAAATTCCACTCGTCGAACCTGACCTCCTCACTTCCAACGCTGCAGACACCATCCACTATCACAAGAGTATCTGGCGACACTTTGTGCACCAATTCCGACACAGCTTTGATATCGCTCAGAACCCCAGTTGAAGTGTCGACATGCGTAATGGTAATCGCTGCATATTTTTTCTCTTTCAGTGCTTGTTCGATCTCAGAGAGCTGAGGTCGAGAGCCGATGGGTGCTTTTAGTTGGGCTGCATCAATGCCATAAGTCTGGAAGCAGTCGGCAAAGGAGTCGGCAAAGTATCCAGAATGAAGTACTAAGACTTTGTCTCCGCGCTCGACGAGATTAGCAGCTACCAGGTCCCAGCCAAGAGTGCCAGAGCCAGCAATTATGAAGGGCTGAGAAGTAGGATCACTGGTTATGAATAACTTGCGGAGCATCGACAGGGTTTCGCCAAATACTGCAACAAATAAAGAGCCGACATGACTTTCACTGTTCAAATGTTAGAGCTAAGTCTATCGCAATCACAATGGGATCAGGATTTGACAGGAGCGCTGTGGGGATTTGAAGGACTCCTTGACCAACCTATAATGGGACATTGACTGTAACACCTGGTCATCAAATTCGACAGGCCCTGGAATCAACAACGTCGGATGAGTCGGTTGGCTCGACATGGTTGACTTTGTCTGAGTGGATGTTTTTTAGGCGTCGGCTTTGCAAGCCCAACGAGGTTAGCCCTTTCACTCGAAAAGGGAGTATTCAAATCAAATCTGGCTTATCCCAGATGTCTAGAGATCAGACTGAGCGGGGAGCCAAGATTGAGTGGGGGTGACGTATTGGGATAGACCTAGGAGAAGCTGATTGGGCAATTCGCTTTGCCCGATCCTGACCCTAGATGCCTTACAATACTACCTTGCCAAGGACGATTTTGAATGGATGACGGGTATGTGCAAATCTCTGATCCTGTGATTGTGGTTTGTGTTTGGTCTATGTTCAAACCTTTCGATATCTGCGGCTATACACTGAAAACTAAATAAATAAACATTTTGTTTATGTAAGCCGCGGATGTCATTCATAAGCTAAAAATGGCGCCTCTGGCGACTTAGCGTGATTACTAAGTATGTGCTGACCCTAAATATGTATCACAATGGAACAGATGAAAGAAACTAGCACCGATAGAAGTTCGACCATACTTTTCTTTTTGCGGCTCTGCTCGGAACAACACGTGAATGCGAACGTCAACCTCGGCGAATAAACAAAGTTGGCTCCTCTGGAACCGTTGAAGAGGTCGAAATGTCCTCGAGATTAGTTTTGGTCCTTGGGGACCTGTTTATTCCAGATAGGGCATCGGTAGGTGAATACCTAGCAGCTCGCCCTCGTGTCATGGCTGACCTCTTTATTTAAGGATATCCCAGCAAAGGTTCGAAATATCTTGTGCTTGTGCGGCGAATTGATCTGTAGAGTCATCGAGTATCGCGTAGGCTAACATTTCCCAGTTCAAAAAACTCCTTGCACCCGGCAAGATCGGGCAGATCCTCTGCCTTGGAAACCTTACCGATAAAGAAACCTATGATTTTCTACGCTCAATTGCTCCAGACCTGCAGATCGTGAAAGGTGATTTCGATGTCGAAGCTCCCAACCTCGCTCTTTCGAAGGTTGTCACGCATGGCTCTTTGAGAATAGGCTTTACCCATGGTCATACAATTATTCCACCGGGAGATTCGGATAGCCTGCTTATAGCCGCAAGACAGATGGATGTGGACGTGTTATTATGGGGAGGCACGCATAGATTCGATGCTTACGAGCTCGAGGGCAAGTTTTTTGTCAACCCAGGGAGCGCTACAGGAGCGATGAGTACTGGCTGGTGGGGGGAAGGCGAAAGCCCTACACCGAGCTTTTGCTTGATGGATGTTCGTTGGGCTTTTTCGCTACAGGCTAAATTTGATCGCGATACTGACGGTTGGTGGACAGGTACAAGGCGATGTTCTGGTACTCTACGTCTACCAGCTTCGGACAGATAGTAATGGTGTCGAGAACGTGGGAGTTGAGAAGATCTCTTTCAGAAAAAATGGCGGTGTTGCCTCGTAGCATTCCCAAGCCTTCAGTTTCAAGAAAACCCGTAATTGGCTTTGAAATATTAAAATCGTTGGCGGCTGTAAACAACTATAAGTGTAGCTTTAGGCGCAATGGAAATCTTGGGTTTCAACCATAAAGATGTCGTAGTACCAGAGCCAAGGTCCCGAAGAATATCACACATTCTTGACATTCAATGCGGGGATGCTCGTCGAGCTTTTGATAAACACTCTCCCGGGGCCGAGGGCGTGGGTGCATCTCACGATTGACCAGGCTCTTGGCAAACGAATCCCCAATTCTCCACCATGGACTTCTTCCCCATGGACACAGTGCCATTGTGGCTGGATACGTGGAAGTATGACACAGAAAACAGTCCGCGGCAAACTCGACAACGAATGTAAATGCGAAGATGCAGAGGCTTACGAGGGGGTTATCGAGATTATCGAGTGGCTTCTTGCGCGGTCCAAGTCGAAGAGAACGTGGGAGGAGTGATTGGCTCTCATTTAAACTTCCCTGATATTCGACACCAAGAGGTACTACCTCTATGCATTCCACGATATCGACTCTGTACCGCAACCAACGCCAATTGCACTCTCCCACGAATTGAACCCTAGAACGCTTGCATCTGTCGCGCACTTCGAAACCTCGTGGTCCTGCCATACGTCACACTGCTCATCCTGCTCTGCTGTCAAGTATCTCCCTTCATTGTCGGGAATATGCATAACTTGACTACCTAAGTTCCCTTATTCTGCCCTGCTTATTCACGTCTTATTTCTCTTTTAGTTGCATTCTCTCTCTCGCTTCGCCGCGGAGTCCCCCACAAGGCTTTCCGAGCGAGCCATCCGTGTTTTGTTCCTATAATATTCTTGGTTACCCATCATGTACGTTCCCCTACTCCAACGTGTTCGCCTCCTTGCATCTTCCCTTTTATCCCAGAAGGCCATGGGGCCTATTGCCCTTGATGAGCGAACCTTTGGAGACTGATCCGGGCCTCTACGATGGATCCAGGAAGTTTGGCAAGCATCTTCAAAAACGCCAGTTGGACATTCCGGAGTATGGGGCGAGTTTTGTCAACTATAAAGCGCTCAAAAAGGTTCTGCCCTTCATTAGGCATTGCCATCTGCAGCTTTGTGCTGATGGTTCGGACAGCTCATTAAGCAGCTGAGCGCTACACCTACGCTCCTGGCTCAAGAATCTAATCGGGCGGCGGGTATCTTGGACCCTCAAGCTTCCCTCCAGGCCAACAAGGCAACTTTCTTTTTCCGGCTGGTAAGATTTATCTCTATTCACTCTTAGACTCTGCCAGCATCGCATTCACGCCAGGTTGCAGGAACGAGAGCTGGAAAAAGTCAATGCTTTCTATCTTCAAAAGGAAGCGGAGGTAAGCCGCAATCTGCAGGACTATGACCAACGCCTCAGTGGCTCACGATAATATATAGCTAAAATTACGCTTGAAGACGCTGTTGGACAAAAAGAAGGTTATGCAATCGCGGAGTGAGACGACCTCAAAGATCTCAGCAACTTTCATCACACTCGAGGAGGGTTTCCAGCAGTTCGGGAACGATTTGAATAAACTTCAAGTAACTAAGACAGAGGACCAAGTTGCGATGCCATGACACTGACAGACTGTAGCAATTCGTTGAGATTAATGCTACGGCATTCTCTAAAATCTTGAAGAAGGTCGGTTTTGGAATCTCCGTAAGAGGAATCTCCGAAGAGTGTGTGGGCTGACGTCCAACAGTGGGATAAAACATCTAAGGTCCGGGGACTATGGGTTTTATTGCCGCTGCTTCTGCTGACAATAGGAATAGTCTCGAACCAAGGAGCTTTATCTCTCTCGTGCGGTGGAAGTGCAACCTTGTTTCAATCGCGATGTCATCAGCGAGCTTTCAGACCAAGCTACCACCAGTCTGCTTGAGCTTGAAGCGTGGGCCGAAGGGGAGAACATCAATTTCGAAGGGAGGGAGCCTGGTCGTGGTTTAATTGACCCGCCTGCTGGAACGGATGAATACGACGCAGATTCACAGTTTCTAGAGGCCGTTGTTTCTGGTAGCTTAGCTTCTCTGCGAGATTGGGTATCGCGCCTGAAAGATTCCCTGGATGCCAGAGGTCGGATCACACGAACATTTCTTGCCGCCATCCCAGATGCTCCAGAGGATTCTTTAACTGTTTTACTGGAGACAGGCCTGGTGGATATCCATGCGGAGGATGAGATCAATGAGCGAAATTGCCTCCACGAGGCGGCGATATCAGGACGAGTATTTGTTTTGCAGGCTGGACTGACAAGAAGTGTCGATTTGGCACGAGCCGATTTGTATGGAAGAATACCACTGCATTATGCTTGCATGCATGGCCGGGTCGATATGCTTCAGATCTTGGTGAACGCCGGTCCAAAGACGATCGATTTGATGGATCACGATAATTTCACCTCTTTGATTCACGCGATTGTGCACCATAAATTGGAATGCGTCAAACTACTACTCATTCATCATGCCCGCATAGATCCAAGCACTGAGTCAGACCACATACCACTAAATCTAGCGTGTCAGCACGGTTCGACAGCCATCGTGGAACTTTTGCTCCAGAATCATGCGAAAATTCTACCAGACGCTGAAGGCCTTTTCCCGCAACATCTAGTAGCTCGTTCTGGACGAACACCCGATCTGCTGTTGATGTTGAAAGATTATGGGGCCGACCTCAACGAAGTGGATAGATTTAACCAATGGACCCCAATATTCCACGCAGCAAGTGAAGGACACGTTCAATGCCTCAAGACGCTGTTAGGAAGCGGGGCTAGCGTTGAAATCCTGGATGAAAAGAGTTTGTCGGCAATGTATCATGCTGCTTGGGAAGGCAACTTGGAGTGTATGAGACTGTTGGCAGCACATGGGGGAAGTCCAGGGGCTGCTAGGTCCCCGATAGCTATAAAGCCATTGACATCAGTGCGAACGCCTAGTGGCCCAGAGCCTATGAGCATCGACTCTGACGGGATTCCTAAACTTTCCCTCCCACCTCCGATCATTCCTCTTCGTCGCTATGGGCACAACTTCCTTGACACCAAGACCTTCGTCCAAATTAGCTTTGAGGAAGTGGGCTCTAAGGCAATAGTATTTTACCACGATAGCAAGTATCCGGCAGCCCGCTTAACCATATCTTCTAAGCTCTCGGATTTGATACCACGAAACGTGTTGCTGCCAATACAAGAGGATACTCGAATCGTTTCCTTCCAGATAGACAATCTTGAATCCTTCGCGATCGACTTCGACATTTTCCCGACATTTGGGTCCAAAGTTATCGCCAAAACTGTTGCTTTGCCAAGCCTGTTCAGTGCTGCAGCAAGTAGCTTCGGTCACTGCTGCTTACCCCTTTTCGATCCTCGACTGAGGGCGATCGGCCAGATCAGCTTCAAATTTCAAGTCATTAAACCTTTCCAAGGAGACCCGCTCGAGATTACGCATTTCGCTACTTACTGGAAGGCGACGAGCCAGTTCGACGCACACCCAAACGCGCTCATTACTGGCTCTAGTCTGTCGGGAGAGTACGTGCGGTTATTTGTGCAGTTGACGAGTGATCTCGTTCCTGTATTGCATTCCAGATGGACTGTCAGCTATGGTGGTATCGAGTTTCCAGTTAGCAGACTCACCTATGAACAATTTATCAAAGTAGGATCGCAAAGCGAGTCGAGTGAGGTCCTAGCTAGACTTCAAGAGGCGGGCCACACTCATGACTTCGCATACCTCCACCGCATGCTGGCGATGTCCTTCATCTCCCTTCGTGACGCTCTAGCATTCTTATCTCCTGACGTACACCTTGACTTACAGGTCCTATACCCGACTGCCGCAGAGGAGCGGGCACAGGGCCTTACCCCGGTACCCAGCGTGAATGTCTACGCTGATGCTGTCCTGAAGGATGTCTTCGACCACGTTCGTGCTCTGAAAGAAAGGTCCCTCGACTACATGCGCTCGATCATGTTCAGTTCTTTTAACGCAGATATGTGCACGGCGCTGAATTGGAAGCAACCGAATTGTAAGCTGCAGCTTAGCTTGGAAATTTGTGCACCTGTGAATATCATTAACCTAGACTGTCTTTGTTAGACCCCGTGTTCTATTGCAATGATCTTGGCAAAGAAGAGGATGGAATAGCGTCAAGCATGTCTACGGTTCTGTGTAGTGGGCGATACTCAACTTCTGTCAAAGAGGCCGTACGAACCGCACAGAGCAACAACTTCATGGGCCTCATATGCAGTTCTCGATTATTGGTAAACAGCTCTTATGTTCCAAATGCTCGTCTACAGCGTTTCTAACAACGTCAACAGAATATGATTCCAGCGCTAGTCGAGTCTGTTAAAGTTGCTGGGCTTGTTCTTCTCACTGACACATCCGGCGACTCCACGTCTACTACAAGCACGGCCTTTCGGGGAACGCAGGAAGGCATCGATGGTGCTGTCAGAGGCAATGGCGTTCTCAAGTTCAACGAGACAATCGACATGTGAATTAGCAGTATTCAATAATTGAAAGTTGTGACTAGGGACTTTCTATTAGAGTCTAAATATCCCGAATATGACAAATAATAACAGGGATATTTACTGAGAGTTGGAATAAATAGGCCTGGTGTTAGGGAGACACCTCGTACCCTTCCCAAAATTAATTTATGTTGTGGTGTGGAGATATAACAAGATCTGAAAATCGTGGTATCTCAGTAAATATCCCACAATAATAGTTATGTAAGAAACTAATCCACGGCGGCATCATATCCACAGCCCAGCTGCAGATGCAGTTCTTTTTCTGTCGGTTCCCCACTCTCCCTCTGCTTCTTCGCCAGTCTAATTTGCTTCAAGGGATCAGCCTCCGCCTGAGATTAACCACCATGTCAGCGTGAGCTAAAAGGTATATATACATATAATCTTGCATGTATGCAGACAGGGGAGCCCTACATTCCTTTCCTTTTCGGCCTACTGGTGCCCGATAGCGGCTATGACAGCCGACACCTGAGGAAAGACCATGTGCACCGAGCCCACAGTTCGACGGTTCTCAGGGTCAGACGATGGAGTCACAGTACCGAATGGAAGACGTGGAGCGACATCTGTCCAGCAAGTACAAAGTAATTGAATCGAGTATTGCTTGAAAGCGACGAGTCGTTAAGCAAGTATGGTACACAATTAAGGGAATATATTTGAGTGTGCTGAAGTGAGAACAGAAGATGTGAGAGGTGGAATCACTATCTTTATATAAGGAACAGTTCGTTGCGTTGATGTCGTCCTTCCTAATTGGATGGAGTCCGACTGTGTAACGTTGAGGGTAATGAAAACAAATGCAAAGGGGGTTTGGGAAGCCACTCTCTACGAGGCGGGAAGGAGCTACTGCCGCAAAATAGCTTAAGATAAGCTAAACATTGAAAAAGAAAAGTACGACTCGCTACTCTAGAAAACTCAAAATCCAGCTGGTCTTTTTTTTCTTTTGCTTACACTCGGACCTGCTAAACGGCCCCCGAAAACGCCTCTTTCAATCTGTGATGCAGGCACAATATCATCACCGTCCTGGCCCTGCTGGCTGTATATACTAGGGGCTGGTTGACTGCCCCAGAGCCTGACTGTCCCAATAGGTTGCGATGACGATGTCGACGTGACCGTACTCAATCTCTGGCGCTTGAGGAGGCGCTTCTCTCGTCTTAATTGAACTCGCACAGCTTCATCTCCACCACTGGCAAGATCTTCGTCGTCATCAGCTGCGGCCAAGGCGCTACGTGTAGCATTCCAGGAATATGATGAGGGGTCCGAGCCGGCTGTCCAATGCGCAAGTATGCTGCCCATTGTGGGCGGTAGAGGCGGCTGTGGGGTGAGAGATGTGTACGCACGAAGACGGATGCATGACGCATCTTCGGTCCCTGACTCTCCTGACTCATGTGGACTGTGGGAATAGAGGGAAGGCGTGGGCTTTTGAGTTGAAAGGGTGTGTCGCGAGTAGGATGAGGAGCCACTAGGTTGCTGAGCTTCATGTTCATAGCTGGGGTGCAGAGGTGAGGGCTGTGGAGAAATTGATGGCTCTCTACGTTGTTTCCCCTTTCCCATTCCCACGTCCTCGGAATGTCCCTCTCGTGGCCTAATTGGCATTTCCATGCTGAGATGTTCTCCAGACTGTCCACCAGGAACTAATTCTCTTTCCTGCCTAAAGACATTCAGCGCGATTCCGATGCTCGATAAGTAAAGTTCAGCTGCGACTCTTCGGGCAATTCTCTCCTTTGCTAATCGTAGTTTCCCTGAAGCCGTTCTCGGAAGCGAAGCAACCCAGACATCGGTTAATCGGTCATAAAGCTTTGATAGAGAATTTATATCTGTATCTTCTGGATGCTCTTGGTCAACAAGTCCTTGGAATGGAAAGTTGAAGAATGAAAGCGGAACGAGAGTCTTCAAAGTTGGAACCATCTCTAATTCTTCATCATGTTGTGAGGTTTTCAATGAGTCAAGAAATTGCCGTAATTCGAGGGATGCTCTGCCAACGTCTTCGAAGTAAGATGGCGGCATATAGAGCTCAAGCCTTCCAAATGATTAGTTGAAATGCATTTCAGAAAAGCGGGAAGCCTTGTATGAGACTCACAAAGTTTCTATAGGACGAAAGCCAGTACTTCTTTTGCCCACTACTCTGCTCTCAAGAGTCCGCTGATATGCGTCCAATCGAGATTCTTGCACATCTTGCAAAGCCATGCCATCATCTAGAGCCTCAGCTTCGCCCGGAGGTTGTATCCTTCTCATATCGTCCTGGAGAAACGCAAGATTATATATGGTCCCAAAGTTCAATGTCCACATATCACCCAAATCGTTCTGTACCTGAGCAGCCCTGGCATTCCTAGCGCTTTCGAGGGCCGTTATAGAAGGCGTCTCCACAACGTCTTCCTGCTCCTCAGAATCGCCTTCAGCTCCGTCGTCTACGATAAAGCCTTCTTCAGCAACTATTCGAGTGCTCCTAGCAGCCCAGCCGGTATTTTTTGACCGAACATAAGGTGGCTTCACTATTTCAAAACTTTCAGCTGACTCGACAGTTGGTTGCCCGTCACGTCCAGAAACGCCACTGTAGAGGCAGTCACGGAGACTCAAGTCACTGCCTAAAATGAACAACTTGAAGAACTTCACTCCTTGCTCGATATATGCATGACCGGGGCCTGTAGGGGTGACATTGGGCCTCGTAACGTACTGCAGAGGTAGAAGTGTAAGTGATGAGATAGGGAGGCCCGTTCCGAGGTCCGCACCGGGATGGTTGTCCCTAGTGGTGGGAGTGCATCGAGGAAGAGTGAATCTATATGGATCGGATACAGAAATTGGTACTGACGAGGTCTCTGAGACATGCGAGAATTGGTATGTAGTAACGAGATTATTAAAGCGTGAATACAGAAGAACGTTTTCAACTTAAAACCATAGAGAAGTCAGCACGGATCCCTCTAATCTGGTCGCTCGAGTTACGACTCTCAAATGGAGACTTCACCATTATCCAGGCCCAGAACTTCCAATTGCAAACTTATGTCCTCTCCATCTCTGAAATGTCTCCAAGATAACAAAATTCGTGCCTCAGTCCTCTCGTTGTCTCCCGAACCGGTACCGCTGCTACTAATCTCCAATTGAAAGACCTGAGAAGTAGTCAACACAAAGAGGCGATTATCGTTGATCGGGCTTCGCTTCACATCTAGTATCCAGTTTGGCGTTCGTACAAGGCCTAGATCTGGAACTTTTATGGGGGTTGGTGGATCGGACTTGAGATCAAGGACAGCTAGGTGTCGTCGATTACACACAACCAGAGTGCTGACATTTCCAATCCAACATACACTGCCCCAGCCATCCCCCCCAGAAGTGTTGATGTTTTGATTTTCACTAGATGCCCTGTCAAGGACGTGACCTCTCTGCCTAGCCCTAGCCTCATGGCGGTTACGCTTTTTCTTTTGTCCTTCTAAATCCCAGACACTCCATTGTCCACTTTGATCGATTATAGCGCATTGTTTGTTGTACCAAGGATTGAAGGTGATATCTGAGTGAGGAGCGCCACCGGTACGGCTAACCGGTATTGTAAGAATATGATTAGGGTTAATGCGTGAGGGAGATCGTTTCTTCGAAGAGCTGAATTCTCCCGTCAGAGTTGGAAGACGGTGGTATAGGGGGCGGAGGATCACAGTAGAGGCTGGTAAGCGAACAGCAAGCCAAGCTTGAGGTCGAGGGGAATCAAGTTAGTAAATTGATTAATCTTAAGTTCTAAAAGGTTGTGAACCTACAAGTCTTCCCACTTTCGCTATCCCCAAAACAAATTTGCCTCACAGGAGCTCCACCACCAAGCCACCATCCTTCTTCCCCACTCCCTACCTCTGGCACCGCTAACCTGACTGACTTATGATCCCCCCATCCCAATCTTTCATCTCTCACCTGGATAATTTTAACCGCCTCTCCGGTCTCCCCTCCAGCCACTGCAGCAATGGGGACCGTCCTAAGACCCGAACGCTGGTTGTCAATGTCGACAGCTCTACCAAAGGCCAGAAGCGTGGAAACCGCAGGATCGTGAATGGTGGTCAGAGATGTAACGAGCTGAGAGATATGGAGAAGGGATGGAAGTAGAGTAAGCCCGGGAACGAGCTCTGGATGATAACGACTTAGAAATTGGGTTTGCTGGCGAAGTTCCCTGTTTTGCGACCGCTTTTTGTGCTCTTCAAAACGCAGTGATGGGGGTATTGACAGTCGAGGTGGAGCAATGAGACTAAGTTGATTTCCTGGTAAATTTCCATTAGTTAAGAGCGCCGATACAGAGGCAAAGAGGGACGTACTGATGCCCGGCTGACGAGTAAATATCCATTCCTTCCTGTTGGGTTCATATATGGCCTGTCCAAAATGACCATACGACAGATCGGTGACACGGTGGTCAGCCATCAGGTACGTCTCTGATTTTGACGTTGTTTATTCCGGGTATCGGGTATTGCATTTTGAGCCTCTGCTGGATTGGATTTGATATAACGATAAGCTGAGAAAACCTATAATAGTAGTAGATAGGGCTTCAAGATTGTCAGATCATGGCAGTATTTTTGCGGTAAACGAATGTGGTATATTTGATAGGTTTGTTTCCGTTACCGTGACAACCTGGGCATGCTTGACCCAGCTCTACCGACGCGCTACGTAAACAATTCCTCATCAGCATCACCACTATCTTTCTACCGACTACGAAAAAGCCAAGTAGCATACCAAAACACCGCCCTACGAGCTCTGCAATACGCTTACCATGGCTTTTGAACCATCTCTTTCTACGAGCACGATGCGCCTCCCCTTGCCATCTGCTGCCGCACTGTCCATGGCGGACTCTCTCCCTAGCATCAGCTTCGGCTTTGACGAACTGCGGGATCGTATCGCAAAATTCACGGTCAGGTTCGATTCCTTTATTGAGAAGGGCCGAAAGCGGGTCCTTGAAGAGCGAAATCACTTTTGCATGAACATTGCTGAGTTGCATGGTATGTTCACTCTGCATTACGGTCAAGATCAATGTGTTATCGATTGAATTATAAGTTTGGAAAAACGCTAATTGCTTCAATTGCGACAGAGGACCAACGCATGAAACACAAGTCCATTGAAATCCTCACTCTGAAATCCAGTACGCATGCGCAAACGCTCCAAAAAGAGGCCCAAGAAACATCCGAAATGCATACAGCAATCACCGCAGTCACCGCACAAAGGGACAATCGCGCTGCTCACCGTGATCGTCTGAAGCAGCAGATTGCGGACACCCAGAAACTAATCGCGCAACGACTGGAAGCGCAGCAGAAGCATGCGGCGCAACTGGACGCTCAGGCCCAATTCAACGCCCCTGAGTTGAACTTCTGGGAGGAGTATCTATGTCTGAGAATTGAGGGTGCTGGGACAGCAGATCGTCTGAAGTTTGTGTACACACATGTGGACGATAGGGATTGGCTGCGCGAAGCGTGGTTCGAGTTAGGGACGGAGAAAAGAGAGTATGAAGTGATGACATGCAGGCCCAAAATCGACGCACAGAAAGTGGAGAGGGCCGTTGAGAAGCTGAATGAGAGTAGGGATCTGGCCATATTTTTAAAGGATATGAGGGAATTGTTTGTTGCGCTTTTAAAGTAAGGGAACAGGAGGAGTTTTATGAATTGGGTTCTTGGACGGTCAGAATCTACTTGAAATATGCGACAAGTTGACAAGGAGTCGGGAGAAGGGTACAACAGCACCGTCTAGAGAACAAAGACCATTATGTACCCAGAAGACATGCACCACTGACGATTCCAAGTTGGGCAATATAATTTGTCCGGTGATTGGTCTTGATTGACGGGCGGCGTTACGTCGTACATAGTATATGTCACGTGTGTTGTACCATTTCCCGATGCGGGTAACTTATTCACTGTTTCTTCAATTTCCCCATTTTCGACGTCCTATTGTCTACAATCACGACCTACCTCCTACCTATGCCAAATGACTAGCCTTATCTCGACATTCATCATAGAACCTGTAGTAAGGCAAGCCCGCGGGTTTTCTCGTTTCAGTTCGTCCAGTGATTCTCCACGTCTCAACATCGTTCGTTATCAATCGTTCGTTGATCATGCCGCCACTGCGGAAGCTAGAGCCACAATCGAAGAGGAGAGAGGTGGGAGGCAGCTGGGGCGGAACGGTAGTGGAGAAGAGTCGGGATTTGGAGTTGTGATAGCGCCTGAACCTATCTCAGATCTGCCGTTGGTGTCGTCGCCGCTAGCAGAGGACGGCGGACTTGAAGCTGAGCTTGGGCCTTTGCATCAATCGCATTCAGCATTGTCTAGTCCACACCTTGAGCACACTCCAACGGCTACTGAATTGATTAGAAGCACGGCCATGCAACTCAGCGAAGAGTCACACAACCCGGCTTATCGGACTATAGCCTCCTTCAACTCTACAGATTCCATTTTGACTGCGTCCATAAGCAATACCTCGCAAGCCATCGCCAATGCGACTATGAGCCCTGCTGAAGGCCCATCAAGGAGAAGTACTCGGCAAAGTCGGCAGTCTTCGATGGATGGATCCAGCGGTCGACCAAGAAGCAGAACCTTACCCGAGGACGACGGCATGAGTGATTTGCGAGGGAGAATAAAAGTTATCCAACAAATGGATGTTCCGAACGGATTTAAGGCAAAAATGATGCATGAGCTCATGATTGAGAGATACAATCAATATCACTTGGTCTCACAGACTCAGCATTCGCCTATGCCGGATTCTCCTGAAAGCACGCAGAGTCGGGAACGACCTTCCACCCCAACCTCTATAAGGCCTGGGGATAAGTCTCCAGAAATCAACTCAATGTCAATACCTCCCACCCCGGGAGAAAAGAACCCCTATAATCTCAAGGCACACGATTTGATTCCTACCTACGCTTCAGTGGCCACATGTTCCGAATCAGATATATCAGGATCAAGTATCCTTGATACTACTGTTGAAACGGAACCAAGATATCTGGGCTGCCAGCATTACAAACGCAATGTGAAGTTGCAATGTTCAATCTGCAATCGTTGGTACACGTGCCGCTTTTGCCATGATGATGCAGAAGATCATTCTTTAATACGGAAGGAAACAAAAAACATGCTCTGCATGCTCTGTGGATGTGCTCAGTCTGCTAGCGATAGATGTGTAGGATGTGGCGAGCGAGCCGCGTGGTATTATTGCGACAAGTGCAAACTGTGGGATAATGATAGTGATAAAGCCATCTATCATTGCAATGACTGCGGGCTTTGTAGGATCGGGAGAGGACTGGGGAAAGATTTCTACCACTGCAAGGTGATACTTACACTCCCTATTGCGCGAGATTATCATAAGATCGAATACTGACGCTTTTTGATTGATAGACATGCTCTGCCTGCGTGTCAATGTCTATGGCGAACTCTCACCGCTGCATCGAGCGCTCCACTGACTGCGATTGTCCTATATGCGGGGAGTATATGTTTACTTCCACATCGACGGTGGTCTTCATGCCCTGTGGCCATAGCATACACCACAAATGCTACTATGACCACATGAAAAGTTCATACAAATGCCCTATCTGCAGTCGGAGCATTGTAAACATGGAGACCCAGTTTAGAAATCTGGACCGCGCAATTGAGAGCCAGCCGATGCCCCCTCAGTTTCAAGATTCAAAGGCTCTCGTGTCTTGCAACGATTGTTCAGCAAAGAGCTCCACGAAATACCATTGGCTAGGTTTGAAATGTGGCGTGTGAGGCTACGCATCTTTACGTTGTATCATCTAGATGCTGATTCAGAAGCAGGTGTCATTCCTATAATACCGTACAACTCCAGGTCCTCAGTGGCCCCGATGCAGACCGAGATAATCTCCTGGCAGCAAATGCTTCTGGGCGCAACGATCCTGAAATGTCCCAGACGCCTCCCTCACCACCCGGAAGATATTTACAGCCAGTAAATCTCGACCATCACAGTCCACAGCCTTCTTCGCAACCTGTCAACGTACAACAGCCCTCGTCCGGCGTTGAAACTGACGATAGTGGGATATTTTTACCCTGCCTTTTACCCAACCAGCTAGGCCGTTCTACGTGTCCCCTGGGTGAGATCGAAACCGATAACGACGATGAAGAGGTCGACTTCTGGGGCGGGACTTCGCCACATGATAAAGCTATTGAAGGCTATAGCGATGATGACGATGACGAGGATGATGAAGAGGATGAGGAGGAGGAAGACACGGAAGAGGATTTGGATGAAGACGACGACGACGAAGTCATTGACATCTTCGGCCACAGATAGTGGGTGTCCTAAATCTCCATTAAGAGTACTCTAAATCTTGTTCATGACTTCCTCCTAGAACATGGGCTTCTTTGTTTATGCATGACTCTGGGTTTTTTCGTAATGCTTTGGCGTGGATTAGAGCGGGGCATGGCGTGGCGTTTTGCGGCGGCTTTCGTGTGGATGGCATTTCAGGATTAGGGGACTTGCGAAGACACTCATTATTTCTTGATTGTTGTCTCGCATTTCTGTATGTAGTCGTAGACCGCATGCATGGATCTCTCCCTTTTGGAGAAGTTGTTGTTGGATATATCAGCACGTGATACCTACGCGTATTCCCTCGAAGCCCCAGCACAACTAAGTCCAACAATAATTACCACGCGCTTTAGAGCCTGAGTAGAGTAGAACAGCGAAAAAATGCCTCCACCTTCACAGGAAAATATCCCGCAGCCATCGAAGCGGCAGGCTGCGCGAGAGGTCATTGATATTCTGCATGAGATCTCCACGCTTCTGGTATGTGCCCGACTAACACTGTGTTGAAAGGCAAGGCAGGGAACCGGCTAACGATGCGGATGTGCGCGCAGAACACGCAGCTAGACAGAACGACGTTGAGTCTGTGTGTGAGTATGATTGAGAACGGGGTTAATCCCGAGGCATTGGCTGTAAAGTTTCCCATCTCCTTTCCCCTACTCACATATTCTTTAGAATTTCTCGGTGAAAAATTTCTTATCTTATTCATGGGGATGGAGAGGGGGGGATATGCTTTTTTATTTTTTTTATTTTTTTAGAGGCTGATTTGGTTGTAGGCAGTCATCAAGGAGCTTAGAAGCGAGGGGGAGGAGTTGAGGAGGGGGTGTTGAGGAGTATATAGGATAGAAGGGGGACGGATGGGCGTTTGTATGGTGGTGGATGCTGGTGATGAAGTTTGATGGGTTTGGGGCTTATTTTTTGCTAGCGTTAGGGGGGGGGGTTCGTTCATTCTATTGCACAAACAAAATATTGCTCACTGAAGATCGAGGGTCCGTGATCCATGATATCATCTAGGGGTCCAGCCAACCAGATCAATTGAAGCATCTACAACATGTATTACTTTCCTCCCCCGAGTCGGCAGTGATATGAATTCTTCCATCATCTTTCACGCCACTTATACCGTGATTGAGAAACAGAAGATATTTTATTTATTTTACTTTTCTTCTATAAAAGAAAGGAAGCCTAACAGGGAACTTCTTCGGAGTATGCAAGGAACCGAGTGGGGGAAAAAAAAGAAATCCTTAAAACTAAAAGATATGCGCGCGTGGCTTTCCATATGCAAATGCTCTAGAACCAAAAAAAAAAAAAAAAAACAAATAAGAAATCGATGGTGTGTAACTATAAATAAGCTTCTCACGCATATATTGGTTCTGCTTGTTGTTGCTTCGCTCGTTCTCGAGCCCTAGCTCGCCGAGCTTCTGCTTTCGAGCGCTCCTGTTCTTCCTCTGATGCCGATGGGAGGTTTGTTGATGGGACGGAGGGGAGTTGTTGTGTAGTAGTGGTGGTGGGTGTGCTGATGATCTGTTGTGTGGTGATGTTAGTATAAGAGGGGAGTAAAGTTGGGAGGGAAGAGAGGTGAGAATTACCTCTTGCTCCAAAGCCTCGAGCTCGTCCTCGACTTCGTCTTCGTCTTGGTTGGACATCTGTCCACCTAGCATCTCGCTGACTTCCTACAATCCCCCAAACAAGGATAAAATCAGTACTGTTCTTGCTTCGGTGATGCTTGAAGAGCTAAAATCTACCCTCTGATAAGCTCTCGCCTCCTCCGTCTCCTCCAACAACCTCTCCACCCCCTCCAGCCCACCCATCTCCCTCTGAATCTCCTTCAACACTTTAGTTCCCTGCTCTATCCCAAACAGCACATCTTTCTGCACCAGCGCAAACTCCACATCCTGCGTCAGCTGCTCCAGCGTGCTGAGCTGCGCATCCGTCCGCGTGAGCAGCGTCTCCTGATATTTCTTGCGGCGGAGCGCAAGCAGAGCCCGGGGCTTGTCGCCACGCGCGAGTAGGTCCCGTGCGATGGCAGTTTCGCGTGCTGTCAGGACCGTGATGCGTTTTTGATATTGTCGGAGCTTGTCCCGTTGGAGCTTCATGTCGAGGATTGCTCTGGAGAGAGAAAGCGAGGTTAGCTAAGCAATGAACTATGCAGGGTGATGGTAGAGGGCGGTACTTGTCCTGAGCAGAGATCCTGTTGGAGCTGGTAACGTTCCCCATCCTGTTCGTTGAGCGATGCAATCCAAATCCATGGCCATCTCAACGCAATCGATAACCGCACAAAATGTCTCGGAACTTGCCGACATCACTGCAGCCCATTTTTGACATTCATGCCAAAAACCCCCCTATCCTACATCACCATGACAATCCCCCTGGAGCTCCAGATCATCCACGCATATCGCAGCATCTATCGTGCTACTCTTCATGCCATCCAATACTCCAGACCCGCCCGCTTTGCCGCACGCGACCGTCTGCGTGTGGCTTTCAGAAAAGGCAAACCTTCTGATTTCGACCAAGTCAAGATAAATAATACCCTCGTGTTCCTAGAGGGCGCCACCAGGGAGAATGGGATAGAGCACCGGATCCTCAGGAACTGGCTGTTTGTGCGGTACGAGCGAGGTCGTAGAGAATTATTTCACCGGGGGTATTTTTATCTTTATTACATGTTTTTACTGTCCGTTTGAGATGTGAGTGGCTGGCTGACAGGCTGCTTTTGGATCGATGTAGTCGGCTTTTTAATGCTGAGGATAAACACTTATACCGGACATCATACGTGCACTTTGATGCAACGCTGAGGATGCTCAACGACAGCCTAGGGTTGTGTATTCCATGAGGGGGATATGAAGGGCTTGTGGACCTTGACTACAAATGATTCCTGAAGAATTCGCATTTCTCAGCGCCAGCATTGTATCTCCACTATGAAAGGGACTGGCACTAGGCTCATGCGGCGCTCTCTGCTTTTGCTTCCTGTGTATCATCAGACGGGATTTAATCGATGTGTTAACGACACGGACGAAAAGCTCGAGGGTCCGACTGACGCGAAAATGAGCCAACATGTATGTACAAGAAGCGGAACGATGAGGCTCGTCCATATACAATGTGAATCTCTGGGCTGTACAACCCAATGTCACGAAACTTTATAAATTTCAACATGAAAGTGTGAATATTTCCTCTGCCTCGACCCGTGGAGATAATCCGCTATTGTGCGGATGAAATCAGTCTTCGAGAACGTTGATGCGCTTCTTGATGAACTCGAACGACGAGAAGAAAATCGAATTGACGACACAAGAGCGTCCCATTGACACGCCTAAGCCTACGGGTGGGTGTTTTAGGTAAGGATCGAGAAACTAGAATGCAAGAGCGACACAAAAGGGGAGTCACGGTCTTACCTCGATACATCCGCCTGCTGAAAAACTCGATCTTTGGTGTCGGTATCGGCGTCGACTTGCTGTGGGTTAGGCAGTTTCTCTGGTAAATACTTTTCGCAGAGTCGATTGGATATATCTAATTATAAATCGTTAGAATTACATAGCCAAAGTTACAAACATTCTACCAAGTCGACAACTTACACAAGCCCAGCTAACAATCCCGCATAAACCTCCTGCTGTCACAACAGCCAATGGAGAGGTCGGGGAACTGCCCCTGTAAGTCGCGAGCATCTGCTTACCGCTCTCGTAAATCATGAAATAAACAGCAGTGCCGATCGTGTCACGCACTTTTTTGGCCGCAGATTGTTAGCAACAGGCCTTCGCTCTTAGTAGCTACGCCATTCCAAGTTGAACTACATGCTAATCACTCACATAAATGCAAATGAAACCCGGAATATAGCCCCATAACGCCCCTATGCTTAATAATATTCTTGGCAGTCTTGAATGTACCTAATTGCTGATAACTCCGCCGAATAGGATCATCCACGCTCGCTGCATTCGTTTTGGCCATCAGAACAGAAATTTGTGCGCTTAACTTCGTTAGCTCAAAAGGACCTGCGGCGTTACAGTCAGCAGGCTTCTGTTTTTTTCTTTTTCTTTTAGCCTTGCGGAACTATGATCCAGATAGAACCTACAGGCAATAAATGTGATAATCCCCCCCGCTGTTGCTCCGGCCGCCCCAAAACATGTGACAGTAGAAAAGGTAGGTAAATTTCCTGGTGTGTTGACGATGGCGAGGGGTGCGCTGCCAGTGGCCCTCTCAAACCACGCGGAGTAGGTGTATTTGGCCTTTTGATAGATCGAGAATGATACAGTACGGACGAGCGTGATGCTTGCGAGGGGAGCGGTGACGCCTACACCACAGAGACATGTTATCTTTTGCATGGTCTGTTGCAATAAGGCCTGAAGGGACTTACCACGCCAGAAACCCAAGGTACCTTCAGTCTTGTATGTATGCTGCACACAGCCGGTGAACGTGGGGAATTTGTATCTACACACTTGTCAGCATTTCGCGTACGGCAGCCTCGAAGAGCAAGACGATACTTACGCTTGCATGCGTGTTTTGACTGAGTCAAGAGGGTACTATCGATCTCTATCAGTCAACCTTCCGTCACGAAGGTACGTGTTCTTAGCATAGCCAGCGAGCGTGCTTACGGCCACAAAAGTCGACAAGACGCTGCTTGTGCTGGCAGCGATTTCAGTCCTGTAGTGCTTCATCCATCTCTTCGATCTTTCGCCCGTCACAGGCACCTGAAACATAGAAGAACGTCGCTGCGGTGATGGTGATGGTGGTGGTGGTTGCGACGACGGCGGCTGCTTTTGGTGCGATGGTTTCCTGTCATGTTGTTGCTGCTCCCTCATTTTTCCCAACATCGCGACGGGCACTAGCGGCCCTTGAAGACAAGAGCCCTCAACGCAATTGCGACAAGGCCAATAGCCAGTGGTAGTCCATTAAGTAAATATTTCGTTTTGAGCTTCTTCGGGAAGAGAGGCCCGATGTAAGGCGGGAGGGTCTCGCAGCGCAGGGGATTGTGGGGGTGGGAGGAATGAGTGGCTGGATTGCGGGGTTACTAATGTAGCTAAACGCTGGGCTGCCTGGCAATTGGCTGGTAGGTGACGTAAGGATTGGTTCGGCAAAGAAAGGCCACTACCTACGCGCACCCAGGACTAGCACTTCGCTTCTCAACTGCAGAGACAGATGGCATTGTATTCTCACGTCTCAGGACTAAGTAATAACTCCCACGGTCAATGAAGTTCACTCGCGTCCCGTACCAGTGACCAACTCTACCCGCAGTACTGACGTGACGCCATATTTCTCAGAGTCAGAGACAAAGACCTCAATGTGAAAATGCAACAAGCCTATCTTGACCATGTCTAAGTCACTTCCATCCGGCCCCACAAAAAGCACTCAATCAAGCAATTGCTGCTCTCCCAGGGGACCAAATCCCGTTCGAATTGCACCAAGCTTATTTGATCTTTCTCACAGCCTTAAGCATACGATCTTCCTCCAAGATTGTAGTACGTTGTACATACTTGGACAATCAAACTTGTCAATCTAGAATTATAACTTCCCCGTTTGATTCAAGCCCTTTTCTCCTATCATAGCAGTTGCGATCATCTTTTTCCACAAGCTGAAAGTCGCCCGATGGTTGTTCAACGTATATGGGTTTGGCTGGCTCACGATGATACTGATCTGTATTGCCTGTCGGTTCTCGATACATGCCCCTGTATACATCATCAGCATTAGTCTATTTCACTAAGATGAATTGGGACTGAATAAAGATTTAAATATCCCGGGCATACCGTCTACTACCAGCCTCTGCCGTTAAATCCTCGGCTGCCGAGTCAGGTTGCCATGGTCTATGGGCCTTATTAGCCAATCAACTTTTTCATTAGAAAAAAGAAAAGGAAGAGTAAGTATCCTCCGTTACTGCAATATACTTGGGCGTACCGTCTAAAGTCACTCCTTGGTGCGAGATTCTCGACCCGCCGATAGGATGCTCCATTTCGCGAATATCTGTTTTCGTGTCGCCAATGGGATTCTACCTCTGCTCCAATACCACCCTGTGAAATTTCGTTATTTGACGGCTTGCCCAGACTCGGAGGCGCACTGAGTGCAGAATCATCGCGCAAAACATCACGATTGCCCATATATGCAGCAAACTGGAGCCTTGGTGGCCCACGAGGGCTCGGTCGGCTCGACTCAGGCTGGAAGTTTAAACTCCGACCATGAGACTTATGATCATCACCGACAGGCTTCAGATAATCATGAGACACGAAGTGCCTGCTTTCATGAGAAAAAGTTCCGTGTGATTCGAAGTGAGGATGAAAAGAAGTCCGCTCAAGATGGTTATCTTGAGGCTTATGAACAGAATCATTACCAAGCCTCAGGTGCCTTGGATTTCCTCCCCAAGTTGCGACGTTTTGATCATCTCTGACAAAGGCAGTTCGGTAATCGTCCCCTGAGAATGGAACGCTCAAATTTCTGGGCAGAGGTTGTTGGTGAGTATGTGCATATTCTGATGTCTGTAATTGAGCCAGACTGTTGCTACCCTGAAAGCTTGAGCTTACTACGCTCCTATTACGAAACCCATGGTAAATGTTAGAGTCATATTCTTGAGAGTCCGCGGGCTCTGCTAATTGATCCTCCGGTAAACCGCCTCCGAGGAATTGGTGCGGCTGTGAGTCAAGTCGCGCTGGTGCTTGTTGTCGCATTGGTTGTTCGACAGACGGCCAAGACGGTTTTGAGGTGTCGCCAATAGATCTATGATCAATTAAAGGAGATAGACCATTAGTTTCATGTTGTGCAGAAATGATCACGGGCTCATATTCCGCTCTTTGCCTCTTTCTCGGTGACCCACTGTAGCTCAGCTCAGCATGCTTTGGGGCTGCACTCAGTCTAGAAAGAGGAGTTGAGAAACTATGTGGCTCATTTATAAATAGACCCTTGAGATCTCTGGAAGCCTGAGCTTTTGGGAGGAGATTAATTCGCATTGCGGAGTAATGATCCACATGACGTTCCCGTTGGTTCTTGTTCGAAGGCCTTATAAGAGAATCTTCAATAGAGGGCCGTATAATACTTTGTCCATAGTTTGGAGAAAGTCGTCCGTGAGGGTTTTGGAGGTCGTATCCCTGTCTCAGGGGCTCAGGGCCTGGCATGTTAGCAGTAATTGATCTATCGTAGAAGGAATCCATAGCACGGCTTGTTGGGGCAGTCATTTCTCTATAAGTTTGTTCTCTTATAATATCGCCCTTGCTCCATTCCTATAAATTACCATATTATAAGGGATAATCAGCTTTTCATATCCGTGAATGAGAAGCTTCTCATTCCGGTATATACAATGGCGATCGGTGTTTGGCGTTACTAACCTGGTCTCGCAATTTTGAGCCGTCCGGTCTTCTGAGAGATTCAGGTTCCCAAGTGTTGTCCAACTCAGAATTCAGAGACCTATATAAAAGGTAAGGTAACTCAGCGGTGGAGGGGGAGGTGACCTCGTACCGATAGAAGGGGACCGAAGGGTAACTATGGGGGAAATTTTTCTCGGACCTGCCATTACGGGTTTGCTCCCTCGTTCCATAAAGAGCATGACTCCGCCCTGAATCTTTGGCCTGTCCGCCGCGCATATATTCATCCCGAAACGCCCTATATCGGTTACTGCACTTGGTAGATAATCTCTTCTCAAGCCTCATCCTCGTTTTCGCTGTGTCCGTCTCTGGAGCAAAGTCACCACAAATTCCTGCGGTCGAGCCAGGGCCTTTTTTAGCGAAGTAATCCTGAGGTATCTGAGATACTAGCTCTTTACGAAGCCCCTGGACAATTGGCTGACTTGAAATGATCTCGACACTTGAGTCTCTGTCAGGTAGAGCGTGGTTTCCGATATCGCCATCTCCGCCACTATCGTGTTCATCGTCTGCTATGACAATGACTTCACGTAGGATTTGCTCCAGTTCATTCTCATCTTTTGCTTCATCTCCTCTCCATTGCACAATGAGTCTTAAGCAACGCTCTTCTATCAGCCTCCTTGCCGTTCCTCGATCTGATCCGCAAGTGAGTATCTCATGATAGTCTGTATATTGATGTCTGATATGAGCAAGAACCGCAAGCTGTGCACGATGCTGTAATGGAATTTCATGCGCGGTACCTACTTTCCCTCCTCCCTGTTGTACCGTGAGCGAATTTCATAGATATGTAAGTAGCGTAGACATCACCTTCTTGAAAGAACGGAGGATAATCTCGTTGATGTCGCGTTCTGGCATTTTTGGAAATAGATCCGTGAGCGCGTTCCTTGCATCACGATTAATTTGTTCCTGGGAGATGAGATCTTCCTTGTCCGTTGCTTTCTGTGTTGTTTGATTCCCCTTCGACCTCAAGTAAAAATCTAGTGCATTCTCTGGTGTCTCATGACCTGGTGCTATATTCTTGTTGATCCTGCGATCGAATCCAGTAGAATCTATGGAGAGTCCAAGCTCACTGCAGGCCTTATCCACAATAGAGCTCGCGAAGTGATGGCCTATTCTCTGTACATGCCTGGTGAGGTTCCCTGGTATCTTACTCCGAGACTGCTAATCATTAGCACATTGTATGTGAAACTTCAGACGGCTAAAATGCATTTATGACATACTGAAACAATGATAACTTTGCTCCCTTCAACTCGTGAGTATTCTTTGCATCGTGTTGTAAGTTCAGGTTTACCAGCTAATACAAACTTGAAGCCTGGCGGGGGCCCCACGTCAAGGGAGGACTAGATTCGGAAGTTCAGTAGAGAAGGGTAACTAGACGGCTAGGGCAACGAACAACTGTGAGTAGTTTCTTCTTCTCTTGAGTGATAGATTCGTAGATGACTTTGTAAGGTCGTGTCTTGCGGGCTGACGAGCTACGAGTAGCCGCCAACCGTGAGGCCGACGGTTTTACTCGGGCCATTCCCTATGCGAACTTTACTCCTCCCAAATTATCGCCAAGTACGATTCTGTGAAGCTTGGGCACCTATGCATGTGGTGTGTTGCCTTGTGTTGGAGGTAAGGTGTTGAGTATCACGTGTGAATGCAGCGAGTTTCTCCCCCCGCAGCCTGCCGGGTAAGCCGCACAACAACACATGACATTTTGCTTCTCGATGTTTGTCTAAGACTTGTTATGATCATGCCGCTGGCTCACAGGCCAACCCTGAGTCAAGGACTTGATAAAGAGGTCGGCAGCTCTGCATGTACTTCAAAATTCCCGCTGATGGTGTCCCAGGTCTACCAAGTCGTCCGTAAACTTGCAGACGAGCAATCTCAATATGACAACAAAATCCCCCGCCTCACAGTTTCTGCGGTCTACGACAGAGTAAAACGCTCCAATTCAAGTCTGAATAGAAAGAGTAAAAGATTGTTGGAGGGTAGCATTGAACGTGTGATCTCAGCCATAAAGGAAGAGGATGCAGATAATACTTCAGAAGAAATAGACGGAGACTTTAATGGTTTGGAGGAAACTGGACTTCCAGACTTGCCGGTATGAATAGTTTCAGGATCTACTATTTCAGAGGATTGACTCAGATAATAGGAGGCCAATACAATGAATAAGAGTATCGTGGGGGCATGGGCTGTTCAGAGATCTATGCATTCAAGCTCCTCGTCTCCGCAAGTGCTCACAGTTCTATCGCAAGGGGCGGACATCGCATCCAATCGAACCGGGTCAAAAACCTTAACTCAAACTTGGCCGGAATACGTGAATCCTGCTCCTCCTACTACTACTACTACAACAACTACTACTACTTTATCATTGAAGAAGCGAGATCGTCAGCCAACAGTCGAGCCAACAACCAAGAGACGAAAGGGCGAAAGAGATGTGAAAAGCTTGAAAGATGTGAATCATTCTCCGCCGACTAACATTAGCCTTGCCGACCTCGGGGGTGTCGACTCCGTTATTCATGATCTGACAGAGTTGATTGCATTGCCAATTTTATACCCGGACGTTTACACTTTCTCGGGAATTCAGCCACCAAGGGGGGTACTTTTGCATGGACCGCCAGGATGTGGGAAAACTATGATTGCGAATGCTTTTGCGGCAGAGCTAGGCGTGTCCTTCATCTCAATATCTGCTCCATCTATTGTCTCTGGCATGTCTGGGGAGTCGGAGAAAAAGCTTCGGGAGTATTTCGATGAAGCACGGAAAATGGCTCCATGCTTGATGTTTATTGACGAAATTGACGCTATCACGCCCAAGCGCGAAAGCGCGCAGAGAGAGATGGAGAAGAGAATCGTAGCACAGATGTTGACGTGCATGGATGGTGAGACTTTTCCTATGAAAATGCAGTATTCGAAATTTGATTACATTCTCACATTGTGAAGATCTGGCATTGGACAAAACAGACGGCAAACCGGTGATCATAATAGCGGCCACCAATAGACCTGACAGCCTAGATCCAGCGCTCAGGCGGGCGGGGAGATTTAACAAGGAGATCAATCTAAGCGTTCCAGACGAAGAGGCACGGGAGAAGTAAGTAGGATTAGGCCAGAATGTGAATCCATTCTAAACTAACGGAGTGCTACAGAATCTTAAAAGCCTTGACCCAAAATTTACGGTTATCAGGAAACTTTGACTTCCGTACTCTAGCAAAAATGACGCCTGGGTTCGTTGGTGCTGACCTGAATGACTTGGTATCCACAGCTGGAGTGGCAGCAACGAAGCGCGTTTTTGAAGTCCTAAAGGTCCAAGCAAAGGAGACCACCGTGATAAATGGTAAAATGGAAATCGACATTGGCCCTGTTCGCGCCCAAAACTTGTCTGCAAATATTCAATTCCTCCGCGACCTCATTCGCCGAGCAGAGGAAAGGCTCTCTCCGGAGCAACTGGACTCGATCTCAATAACCAATACAGACTTCATTACCGCCATTCCTAAAATCCAACCATCCTCCAAACGCGAAGGTTTTGCAACCATTCCAAATACTACTTGGTCCGATATTGGCGCTTTGCATTCCATCCGCGATGAGTTACAGATGGCCATCGTTGAACCGATAAAGCGACCCGAACGGTATGAACAAGTGGGCATTACAGCGCCGACGGGAGTCTTGCTTTGGGGTCCTCCAGGGTGCGGGAAGACACTCTTGGCAAAGGCTGTCGCGAATGAATCACGAGCAAACTTCATTAGTGTCAAGGGGCCAGAGCTGTTGAACAAGGCAAGCTTAATGATCCACTTTCTGGATGACGATAAATAGCTGACCTCCTGAAGTACGTTGGCGAATCCGAAAGAGCAGTCCGACAAGTCTTTGTTCGAGCACGCTCTTCAGTTCCATGCGTCATCTTTTTTGACGAACTCGACGCGCTAGTCCCTCGTCGTGAGGACTCTCTGGTATGCAGCAAAGGAGAAATGCTCTACAGACTCTAGACTAACCTCATAAAAACCTGCAGTCCGAAGCCTCCTCACGAGTCGTTAATACTCTTCTCACCGAACTCGATGGATTAGGCAGCCGCGCTGGTATTTACGTTATCGCCGCCACAAACCGTCCTGACATCATTGACCCCGCTATGCTGCGTCCCGGCCGCTTAGGTACGCTACTTTTTGTCGATCTGCCTGGCGAAGATGAGCGAGTCGAGATTCTCAAGACCCTTGCCGCTATCCGTAAAACCCCTTTAGCGTCTGATGTCAGCCTGGAAACCATTGCAAGGCATGAGCACTGTAAGGGATTTAGTGGTGCAGATCTAGAAAGCCTATTGAGGGCTGCGGGCGTAGCGGCACTGCGGAGAGATCTTATCAGAGAGGAGGTTGGGTATGGCTGTACGGAAAATGAAGATGAGAAAGGAATATTGGTCAATAGAAGCGACTTTGAGAATGCCTTGGAGAAGGTGAGACCGAGTGTGAATGACCAAGAGAAGTATAGATGCTTGGCCGCTAGGAATGAATGGGGAGGTAAAGGCATCGGAAGAGATGGATAGAGAGTGACCCTTCCATTAGATACTCCTCTAGATCTAAGTGGTAGCGGGTTGGGGGTCTGTGCCTGAACAAAATAGATATCTATCTTGGGCTGGTTGCGCTACTCAAGACATCTCCGAGGTATGCGTCATGTATACTTGATGATCAGCACTCTTTACGTCTGCAAAGCTTACACCGTGAGATAGTAAATAGTGTTCAGAGAGTCATAGCTAGATATTACCAAGTACAGACCGAACTCCAGATCCATTAAAAATGGCTGCTGCAATCCTGACGTTCAGACTTGTGAGTGCAGAGGTGTATTTTCTTGGTCATTCGATACAAAGCTTTTGTAATGAAAACAGCATTTCATTCATCCTTCATGCCGGAAGGTTTCCGAAAATAATGCTGAAACTCCCAATGATTCACAGAATGCCACGCCAACCCATCTAGCCACATTTTCTCTCATGAAGTCACAATTTCCACGCCAGTCGTGTTCCTCCGGGCACCCTCCACCCTATAAGAATTGGGTTTTGGCAACTCAAGCGCAGTATTCAAGAGGTCATATTCTTGCTCCCCGAGGACTTTGGCATCTTCTCGTAGGCATTGGGGCTTCTCTTTCGTTGTCTCTCTTTGCCCTTCCCCTTATCCTTCCCCAGCCCATTTCCATGCCTACACCCGTCATCTCCGTGCTTGTGATCATGACATTTTTTCCGACGACTGCTGTGTGCCATTCTATGTTCACTATCACTATCTGAGGATGAATCGGAGGATGACGAGTCCTCTGATGAGGACTCATCTAGAGCTCTTGGTTTGTGGTAGATGCAGCATACTAATATTACGGGAGTTGTCAATATGCGGGCAGAAAATGATACAAATAAAGACTTCGTGGCAATCCATACCTTTTGACTTTTTCTTTCCCATGCCCTCGTTGTCAACGACATCTTCTGCCCACATCACACGTCGATCGTTCGCGGACGCTCCCCTCAGACGCAGTGTGCCATCCGGAATAGAGAATAGGTGAGTTTCATTTGCTAGCTGTGTGGTAGTTTGAGTAGTGCTACCGGAACCGAATGTTAAAGCCTGAGTGCGATGGTCACGTAGAGCGGCCATAATGTTGTGATTGTGAGTTGTTACAAAAATCGCCTGCAAGTATGTACGTTGGAGCCGCAGAGCCTCGGTCACGTGCGAAAGCCACAAGAGGCTCGCTAGATTAAATACCAAGGCTTTGCCATTTGCGTTTCATGGAAATATCATCAAAGAACTAACAGCACAGAAACCAGTCGTCAAACCCAACTCTAGAGCTAAGTTAATCGTGTGGTCCGTCATTAATGTCCAGCAGATGTACCCTTCTGAGGAGAAATGTGAACTAATTCACATTACAGATCGGTTGCATATCGTGGATATGTCGTCGGACAATGGAGTTCTTAAAGAGGAGGAGTTTGTGGACACACACGAAGATGAAAACAATGATGAGGTATGAAAGTGAATGTTGCTGCAGTGCACCGCGGTCTCAAGCTCGCCCAAGCCCTTTTCCAGCTATTTTACTAGGACGCAGAAAGTTCTATCAATCCTATCTATCTACCATTCCAAACGACGGTAAACTTACAAACAATGTGCAGGAAGAGATATCCGCGATGAAGCGGCGAGTGGCTGAAATGGAGGCGGAAGCTGCGAAGCTACGGGAAATGCAAGCATCGCTCGACCAGCAAAGCAATGATTTACGTGAAGATAAGGAGGACATAGATGCGAGGAGTATCTTTGTGGGCAACGTCGATTACGGAGCATCACCCGAGGAAATTCAGGCTCACTTTCAGAGCTGTGGCTCGATCAACCGGGTTACTATCCTGCTGGACAAATTCACTGGGCATCCCAAAGGGTTCGTTCCTCGACCTTCGATCTTGCCTTGATGCTCACAGCCGAATCTATATCTCGGCTTCTGAATGTCTCCGCTACCTGGCAAGAGATGGAACGCTAATACGGGGTTGTGCAGGTATGCGTATGTAGAGTTCACAGAGCCGAGCCTTGTTGCTCAAGCGCTCGTCCTCAATGAGAGTGTCTTTCGAGGTAGAAATCTCAAGGTAAACCTCAATATCTCGTTTTCGGGGAATTGTAGACAATAGACTCACCAGGCTGCTTTAAGGTTGTACCCAAACGAACCAATCTTCCTGGCATGACTCGGGGCCGAGGAAGGGGAGCAATACGTGGAGGCGGCAGAGGGTTTCGTGGTGGCTTCTCTCCCCGTGGTGGAGGATATCGTGGGGGATACAGAGGAAGCCGCGGCCGGGGTTATTCTCCCTATTAGCGTGAAGAACAGTCAGTCATCTAGACTTGACAATTTAGGCCTGTTCTTATTTACGCAAAAGTTCACCTGGATTCGTTTGGCGGCTTTATACTCTTATTTTTAGGTTACCCGACGGCTGTATAATAGACCCTCAGAAGGTGGTTGATATTTTTACGGGCAAATGAAGCGTTCATAAAAAGAAATTGGAAACAATGGAATAATCTGGCTCTGATGTGAATCTTATAGTCCTAAGAGCTATCTTAGGTATCAATCTCATCTTTTTGGGGGGATGCCACTTTACTTCGTGGAGGTGTCGCGAATGAAGGTGAGAATTCGTACAGTGCCAGACCGTATTTGTGGCAAGATATTCACAATATTTACGGGTGACTTTGGTGCTATTTACAAGCGCGGGGCAAATAACCCTCCTTATTCCAAGTGCTTGAGAACCTATCTTTGGCAACAACAGACCTTCATGCCCCGGAACCTCCACTTTATGTCCTGACCACCACAAGTCCTGATACTCATCGTGCTTGCTGCAGATCGTCAAATCTGTGCATCAAACGCGGCTCTGTAACTGGTAGAATTAATTTGGTAGTTGCAGCGTCTTAACAGTCTTGACGTCGTCGGAGCTCGGACCCGACCGGTAGCTGCACAGCCTCGTATTACGCGACAGCTATTCTCCAACAACTTACCTCCCTGACTCTACAGCTACAAGGCAGAGTTGTAAGCAGTTGGCGCGTGTCCTGAAGCTTCCCTTCGTTATCATTTCGGAGATACCTTAAGATTCTGGAGACCGATATTGAAATTCTGTAGCTCTCTGTTTTGAGATACGAGGCATGGTGTCCTCATTCCCTTCGTAAGTTGTAAGTCATCACTCCGATAAGCCTCCAGTGAGCTGACCCGAAAGCTTGAAGGGAACCAAATCTTCGAATCACAGGTACATCTAGACTCCTTATCCATGTGTTCCGAGAGGAATTTATTGACTGGAATGTAGTCATTGCGGCTGATGGTCTCTACAGGCGGGATGTCTTCAGTAAGCTACTTCGTTGAGCCACTTGAAAAAATTAGGAGCCTGACAAGTCTGTGACCATAGGATTTCCGGATCCCTTTGCCGTTGCCACGGTGGATGGTGAGCAAACGCAGACAACGTCTGTGATCAAAAAGACACTGAATCCCTATTGGAATGAGAGTTTCGATGTGTACGATTCTTGATGTGGCGATAAAGACTCAGGGCTGATATATCCTACAGCCGAGTTACGGATTCCAGTATCCTTGCGGTCCAAATATTTGACCAGAAAAAATTCAAGAAGAAAGACCAAGGCTTTTTAGGTGTCATTAATGTTCGTGTGGGCGATGTTCTGGAACTTAGTGGTGGGGAAGGTTTGTCTCCTTCACTCATGTATATGATCCCTCCCTATATTCACTAATGTGGGGAATAGAGATGCTCACTAGAGACCTCAAGAAATCCAATGATAATCTTGTCGTTCATGGAAAGCTTATCATTAACTTATCAACGAACCTGTCAACACCAATCAGAAATCAGGGGCACATCAGTGCTACCAGACCTAGCATTGGACTCTCATCTCCGTCGGTTGTATCTACGTCGCCAACTCCTTTGGGAATCCACACTGACATTCTTGGATCAACCACCTCTATGAACACCCTGGCGACTTCAAGCCTTGCACCAGTGCGAGCATCTAGTTCAGCAGGCTTACCCACCTCGACAGCTTCTGCACCTCCAAATGGGGCCCCCCAGTCCAACGGCAGCCGGACTTTCAGTTCGTTTGAAGATAGTCAAGGCAGATTACCCGCTGGGTGGGAGCGGAGAGAAGACAATCTGGGACGCACTTACTATGTAGATCACAATACGAGGTCGACAACTTGGAATCGCCCCTCAACTACCTACAACGAGAGAGATCAAAGAACTCAGATGGAGGCAAATACGCAAGTTGAGCGACAGAGGCATCAAAATCGGATGCTTCCTGAGGACAGAACAGGAGCAAATTCGCCTAATCGGGAGCAACAGCAACAAAGCGCTGAAAACAACAATGTAGGGCCTGTATCGATGATGGCATCTGGTGCAACTACGGCCGGAACTGGTGAGCTGCCTGCGGGATGGGAACAGAGACATACTCCAGAAGGGCGGCCCTATTTCGTGGATCATAACACACGGACGACAACCTGGGTTGATCCTCGACGGCAACAATATATCCGCATGTACGGCCAGAATACAAACAATACGACTATCCAACAGCAACCCGTATCTCAACTTGGACCGCTGCCAAGTGGCTGGGAGATGCGTCTTACCAACACTGCGAGAGTCTACTTTGTAGACCATAATACGAAGACAACGACTTGGGATGATCCTCGACTGCCATCTTCGTTGGACCAGAACGTGCCACAGTATAAGCGAGACTTCAGGCGTAAGCTAATATACTTTCGATCACAGCCTGCTCTCCGAATTCTGTCTGGCCAATGCCACGTGAAGGTCAGGAGGGGGCATATTTTTGAAGACTCATACTCCGAGATAATGCGACAAACCCCCAGCGACCTTAAAAAGCGCCTCATGATCAAATTCGATGGAGAGGACGGTCTAGATTATGGAGGTCTATCCAGGTAAGATTTACGCCTCCGGATATTTCGTTGCAATGCGCCTACTGACCCTTGCAGAGAATTCTTCTTTCTTCTCTCCCACGAAATGTTTAATCCCTTCTATTGCCTTTTCGAATACTCGGCTCATGATAACTACACTCTTCAAATTAATCCTCATTCTGGCATCAATCCGGAGCATCTAAATTACTTCAAATTCATCGGACGGGTGGTTGGACTAGCAATCTTCCACCGACGTTTCTTGGATGCTTTCTTCATTGGCGCGTTTTATAAGATGATTCTAAGGAAAAAAGTATCACTTCAAGATATGGAGGGTGTTGATGCAGATTTCCATCGCAACTTGACCTGGACGTTGTATGTCGTTATCTCTCTTACCATTTAATTATGGCTTACCTAACCTACTGGATTAGGGATAACGACATCACTGATATCCTCGATCTTACCTTTTCCACTGAGGATGACCGATTCGGCGAAACCGTCGTGATTGATCTGAAGCCCGGCGGGCGAGATATTGAAGTCACCAATGTGAACAAGAAAGAATATATTGAGTAAGCAAAATATGTGAACCTATCTTGATGATGCTAGACTAACCAAATCAGTCTCATCACGGAGTGGAGAATCCAGAAGCGGGTAGAAGAGCAATTCAATGCCTTCGTTGCTGGATTCAACGAACTGATTCCTCCGGATCTTGTCAACGTTTTCGACGAAAGGGAGTTGGAGCTTCTCATCGGCGGTATAGCCGATATAGATGTTGACGATTGGAAGAAGCACACAGATTATAGAGGTTATACAGAAACAGATGAAGTGATTGTGAATTTCTGGAAGGCTAGTACCACCATTTCCTCTGCTGTATGCAATATATTATACTAACTACATGGTTTAGTGTATTCGAGGCTGGGATGCCGAACAGAAGTCTCGCTTACTTCAATTTGCAACTGGTACATCTCGCATACCCGTAAATGGCTTCAAGGATCTTCAGGGTAGTGATGGACCAAGGAGATTCACAATCGAGAAAGCTGGGGAGGTTGGGCAATTGCCCAAGTCACATACATGGTCAGTTTAAGCTCTCCCTTCGAATCCCTTGATGTTGGCTAATTAAAGTACTAGCTTTAACCGATTGGATCTGCCTGCATACAAAACCTATGAGGCACTTAACCAGAAGTTGACGATTGCAGTGGAAGAGACAGTTGGGTTTGGGCAAGAGTAGGTATCTATCGCAAGTCAAGTCGCGGGTGGATATCTCGTGCTGTAGGAGGCTTTTCTTTCTTCTCTGGCTCACTCTACATTCGCTCTTTCTGTGTCATGGACGTTGTAAATTGTTAACTCTTGCGATGGCGAATGATGAGAGCGAATGAGATTTGTCCTCACCAATTACTTGTCGTCTGCTCAATCTTTCGATGCAAGTACCAAACACCGACAGAAATCTGTCTAAACCAAAGACCTCAACTAGTACTATACCTGACAGTAGACCTATACGGATGCATCTACCAAAGAAGGACAGAACGCGCAAGCAAATTTGACATCACTGGTAAAAGAAAAGTCTGATTTTTTTTTCCCTACTCTCTAGGTTCATACATGCGATCATTGCATCAGGCATTGTAGAGAACTAGCCAGGTGCCTTACTTCATGCCGCCAGAAATACAGCAAGCAAAAAATCTTCACGCAAGCCGTGTTTCTTTCTGGAGATTAGGTAGTGATGCCCACAAACCCAATTGTGTGCCTTCTTGCAATGAAAAGACTAGGAACACGCTCCAAACGGGAGTTAACCTCAAACGAGAGAAATCACAATAACACTGAAGACTTATCATGCGAGGCTTGATTACGGACATCAAAGGCCATACATGTCCCACCCATTAAATGAGTTCTCGTGCTCTCCGTGAAAGGCGGCTTCCAGTCCAGGCTGCAGTGAAACATTCGTTTGCTCTATAGGAGCAGCAATTTCTGGTCTCACTTCATCTAGTCACAGCTCATCGTCCTGATCCAACTCCGCAGGTTTCAGGAGCCCGCCAACTTTGAGAGCACGCTCTCTCTCAGCTTGTTTAGCGTCCTGAAGTTCTTTCTCTCGCTCTTCTGCGTACAGCTCTGCGTTGTCCCCAGAAAATTCCTTGAGCTGGATGAGGAAATCACGAAGATTAAGTTTGAAACGGGGGAGATCGTTATTTAGCGCGAATAGTCCATCCACGAAGGACTTGATTTGGATACTAAGAAAGCATTATTTAGCTTCTGCTGTCGACAATGATGGTGGCCGCAGACTTACGCTTGTAGATTGGGGAAGGCGTTTTGTAGGAGGCTTCCAACGAAATCGCGCAGGAAATCGGCATTCGATGTGCCCGCTGGAGCCTGATCTGCAGCGTAAACAGGTGCTTGGATTTTCCCTGAAGCGACAAAATAAAACATCCTAGCCAACAGCATGGACTGAGATTTGAATCCTAATGCTCCTGGTAAGCAAGCATTCTTGAAGATGGAAGCCTTAAACAACTCACCAGCTTTATGATCAGTGTCAGTGAGCACGAAGAATACATCCTGAAGGATTGAAATGAAAAACTGCTGAAAGAATGCACTCGACGTTTGCGGGTCAGTCTCTGCGACATTGTTGAGTAGTTCAATGCACATGCTCAATCCAGCATTCTCGACTTCACGATTGTCATGCTTGCTGGCCCACATGCAAGCGTCAATGACGAACTTGAATTGACGATTATCAAGTTTGAGCAGAGCTAAACTGGCAGTCAACGAATGTACGTTTTCTGTAAATTATATAGTTGGAATTACCTGGAAAGCAGAACAAGTTGATTGCCCTCAGTAATTTGAAGAATTCAACGCGGTGCTCAGGATACTCTGAGAAATCTTTGTTGATCATCTCTAGTGTGCACTCGAAAACGTTTTCCATGATGATTGGAACCTTGTCTTCCATCATTCCCTGCAGATCATCAGTATCAGTTGTCTAGCACAGATGTAAAGAAAAAATTATATCACGGTCCAATGGGGGTTATGTGGGGTTTAACGTACATGAAGCTTAGTAATAATGGTTGACATCACGTTCAATACTTCAGCGTCGCGGGCATCAGGGACGTTGCGGTTGTAGTCAACAAGAACGGCATCGAGAAGTGGTGGTACGATGTTCGTGTTTACCATCTCAAGGTCATCGGCCTTTTGGACGTAAGTGTCGATAAGCTTTAGGATTTCCTTCTTTATTGTCCGTAGACCTCGAACTTTCGGCATCTTTGTCGCAATAGGCCCTAATGCCAGTAAGCATTACATCAGCAACTCTAGAATTTGGATTTTTCATACCATCACGCTGCACACTCTCTGATATCATTTGACTAACTGCTCGGTACATGTTAAGCATGTCAAGATAGACCCGTCCGATCTGAGGGTAGAAATAACTCCCGATCGAAGTGCAGGCAGATACATTGGTTTTCATGATGTTGCCAATAATTTTGATTGTATCGCTATCTTGCAATATCGTCGGATCCTGCTGCGCCTGCTGAATGATTTGGTCCCACTAAACAGATCAGCGGTCAGGTAGATGAATCAATTTACTTGGAACAACTTACAGCAGTATTTGGATAGGACATAAGCTCCTGTATCAGTCTCTCCTGCACTGGCTTCTGACCTTGAGCACTAATCATATAGCCACAGGCTTCGTAAAATGTGTGGATCTGTTGGGGGGACAGGTCGCGCGTAATGCTTCGCATGGTCCGAACAATCTCATCAATGAATGGTTCAGTCTCGCCAGGTTGTAGAGCAACAAAGTGTCTCTTGCACTTATTTGCGATTTTGATAAATGTATCGCAGGCCATATCCTGTACGCCTTGGTGGCATCAGCATATACTAGTCATTTTTAGCAAGGATGTTCAACTCTTACCTTCATGTGTCTCGTGCATAAATTCAAAGAGTTTGTTGACAACTGTCTTCAAGAATTTCCAATGGGCTTTAAGGAATCGCGGATACTGGCCAACAATGTACATAATGTTGCTTGCAACGACTGCCTTGTTGTCCTTGCCACGCTTCATTTCTGTTAGCCCAAGCAGATCCTTGATAACCGTCACCAGGAAGCGCTTTTCGGTCTCTTCATTCATTGCGCCGGATATCGAACCAATAGCCCAGCAGAGCGTATTGCAATTAGCCCACGACCACTCAGAGCCATCAACCTGACGAGCGAGCTTGTCGGACATTATCTGTTCTGTATCGATAACATCCAGATGTGTAAGGTACACAAGACATTCTCTTGTAGTCTTGTACAACTGGATTGTGTCGCTCTCTTTCACAAACTCTCTAACGATTTCCCCTTCGTCATTCTCAACAATCAGTACTTCTTCCGGTCGAACCATCTTCTCGATCATCACCTGCCTCAGGTTTGAAAGAATCTGGTTGTATTTATGCTTGCGGAGCGGGTAGTTAGCTAGAACGTTAGGGTGTGGCGCTCCACCACCAGGAAGGCCGACACCCATATTGATCAGAGGGTTCAAGTCCGTGATGGGCAGGGATTGCATCTCTTCGTATAGCTCCTGTACAAGCTTGGTCCAGTACTCCAAGCAAATTTTGAACACTTCCCTATCATCTATCTGACTAATCCGGATAAGGTAGAAATGGCCATGCGTAAGGAAATCCTGGTTGGGTAAATTCTCGATAAGCTGCCAACGGATTAGCAATGCCCCCACCAACATAAATTTGAGCAAAAATGTTCAGGGGACTCACGCTGAGGTGTATGGTGAAGAAATTACAAAGAAAAAGTGCCAAATTCTGCACAAACTCCTGGTCTCTGGAGTTGCTGGAGGAATACGTGCTCTTGAGATCTAGGCTAAGAGGAATTATCTTTGATATAGTCGTCAGTACATTCGTAAACATCTCAATAAGTTTCTCATTGTAGGAGAATTGCTGTCCGATGGGAAGGCCGCCTATTTCAGTCAAACATTTGAGGGTGATATTGCGGAACTCTGGTGTCTCTAAGAACCGACTTCGGAGAGTGTCGATAAGCGGAGTCTCGAAGATATACCCGAGTGGAATCCAGTTGAAAAAGCGGAGTAGGGTCTCAAGGGTTGCCTTAATGAGGCTTGCTTGATTTGCCGTTGTGAGGACTTCGGAGCAGAGCTGGTAAATCGCAGAAAACTCAGCGCACATAGTGGATTTGAGGTTTTTTGTTTTCGTGGATGTCATTTGCTCAGCTGAGTAGTCAAACACCTCTTCTGAAAGTAGCCTGAGAATGGCCATGTTGTTCTCACAGATCGAGAGGCTAGTACGACAAGAGGAGATGATCTCGTTGATGAAGGTGGGCCAGTTATGGGGCCATTCTTGCTTGAGGATGGAAACAAGAACAAGGTTAAGCTTGTTGACAAGTGTACGCTGGCTCCTCAGGGTCTCTTCTGAACTGGAGCTCTGTATGATAAAATTGACGACGAAGTTGCGGATACCTAAAAATCAGCACATCGTTCTTCGAGGATAAACAAGGACTAACAGCAGCCAACCTTGACATTGCTCTCTTGGTAAAATCTTCCATCTCGTCATGATCACATTGTCCAGGACCTGTAAGCCAAGATCTGCGGCGTCTTAGTATCTGAACACTTGCCGCAGATTATATCGGGGCGTAACTAACACTTCGTCTGTGGGTATGATGAGTCCTGGAGGATCTTATCCACCAGCAGCCACGCGTCAGGGTTCTCTTTAAACTGTAAGTTCGTTGGTAAGTCTACTACATAGCCTAAGACTTGAAATAGAGTTAAGCAGAAAGATATACCTGGTTTAGGGTAGCCTGGGCTTGTTTTTGCTACAGTAGGGAAGGATTATTAGCTTCATAGGAAGTAAACGGGCGATTCAGATGGTGAAAGACCTACCTCGTCGCCTCGGGCCTCATAGAAAGACCGGACAGTCCGATCGAGTTCTTCAATAGACATCGACATCTTGATAGACTCAGTCGTGCGGCTCTCACTTCTAGATTAGATTTGACAAGCTAAATGAAACGGCCGAAGATAAAAGTGCCCCAAGGCACGTTGTTGAGAAAAAGGCCTTGCCAAGATGTGCTAGTTGTGCGATAGATTTGATGTTGTGGTGGGGCAAAAGTAGTTTGGAGGGGCAGAACAGAAGAACAAAATCCTCAAAGATAGAGGAGTTTCTGCAGCTGGTTACCTTCAGAGACGGATAGATGTGTGTGTATTGTGAATGAAGCTTTAGAATATGTTGGAATGCGCATAGGAATCAGATGGAAGATATGCACAAGTGAAGAGCCACGCCGGATGAGTATCTCACGTACAGATGGAAAGGCAACACGTGATTTGGTGAAAGACGCCAGCGGCTCTTCCATCATGTATTGGATCTCTAGTCTCATGGTTTTAGAAGCCGATGCCTAAGACTTGTACACGTATGTACAAATGGAATGTCTTGAAATGACTACTCCGTACATACTCCGCATCAATTGAGAACAGTCTCACTCTTTACTTATTAATTACTCGGTACGGAGTACTTCGTCCGAGGATAACTGCACTTTCAATTTGCCCCAAGTCTAAACGAGAAAATGCCCTTAGTCACTGGCCTTCCAGAAATGTCTGAGTTAAACCAATAAGATATGTAGGAGCAACTATCCTAGATTTGGGGTCCAATTTTAATCCTCCCTGTTATCCCGTGCACACTCAAACCAATCTCGATTATCCTATCCTAGCGCCCCATGTTTATCTCCCCAGCCAATGACCCATACGTCCAACTCCATCCCGAAGCTAATTTTGACGCTTACGGGAAGAGAGGCAAAGTATTGTACGGAGCAGATGTATTTCTACGCAGTACTCGAGGAATCGTAGCATATACCACAATCAGCCTGTGTCATTACATAGCTCACGACTATTTTCGTCCGCAGGCTTCGGCCTATGCTAAGCTTTCTGTTCCTGGAGCTTTACCCGAACGAGCCCTCATCTAACATCCTAGTCGCGCCCAACAAACGCCCTCGGCCCCAGTTAGACGGTGAATTGCCAGATGTTCTTGTTCGAAATCTCGAGATTTGGCTGATCGTGAGTACTCTACTCCGTACGCGCTCTACAGTCCCAATTAGGCTGCTGTATCGTGGTCCTTTCATTCCGATAGTGAGTGAGCGCGCTCTCGGAGAGGTTTAGCAGAGCACGTTGGGGTGCTCCCTGTGGGCCAACTACCGCTGCCGCGCATACAACCTGAGACTCGCTTCTGGAACTACCCGCCTCAATTCCTCCCTTAATCCCCATCACTTCGGCTTCACCTTAACGTCCCATTCATCCTTTCCGCCTGTCATTCCTTACCTGCCACGCTTCCCCTCTTTTCGGGTTACGACCCTCAGTCGCTCTTTTGAAAGCCTGTGCAAAGGCATTGCTTCTGCGGTCTTCATTCGCGTCCATTCATTTAGAAGAGAGAGGTTTAGAATTGCCATCTTACAACACTTGTTATCGGCACGTTTCGCACGAGGAGAAACATTCAATCTGGCATCGCCATTGTCTGGCTGTAAGTGATTTGCGGCAAAAAGCGACCTCTTCGCTGACCTTATGAAGCTAGACACGTGTGAACACAGCACATTACTCTGTTCAACGTTACTGTCATCTACCAAAACTCCACGATGGTTCGAAAGCATCATGTTCATCGGGCCTTCCATTTGATCAATCGAGCACCTAACCCTGAACCACATCCATCGGCGATACCTGTCAATGATTCACAAGGATCGTGGACTGTCCAAGGCGCTGCTACATTACCCAAGAGGCAGCCGGACGCGGTGGCCACAGTTTCCTGCAGTCCGAATCAAACCACTGGAATATGTGAACGGGATGCTTCTAGTGCTAGCTCACTACCGATCGTTTTGGGAGTTGTGTAAGCTGTCGACATCAAAACTGTCAGATGCAAGGCTAACACAATACATAGTATTCCTTTAGCTGGTGCCATCATTGTCTTCATCTTCTTACATAGAAAACACATCAACAAGCTAAAGAAGGAAGAGATCAATGACCCTCATAAGTCCTTGGATTTTGGTATGGGGTCCGCTATGATTTCTCCAGGCAAGAGAGCAAGTAAGGCCAATAGAGACCCTGAGATGAGCGTATTTGATGAGAAAGGACTTCGTCAAGGCCGTGGAATGTCGATGGAGATGGGCATGGGTCACCCATATCTGCTGCCTCCAGAGCTGCATAACTCGAGAGAGTCACTACACTCGTTGTCCAGAAGTATTCATGGCGCAGACGATCGATATGCCCATGGGACAACGTTTATTCCGGGTGACGGCTCATCTGTACGATCTTTTCCAACAAGCCCTAGGAAATTCTTCGACGACTCATCAATCTACACTGGCTCGAGCGGGGGTGCTAATAGCACTAGGGATAATATGAAGCAAGAGCTTCTGAAGAATGCTGGAGGGATGTCTCACTCGAGCCCACCATTGCGAGATACCTCATTGCCTGACAAAGATGGATTTCATCCCCCTGTTATCGGGACGCCGGAACTTGTTACTCCGGAAAACTCTCTCAAGAACTTACCCCAAACTCCAATAGATGGTACCCTTCAGCTTCCGGCTGCGAATGAAGATAACAGAGACTCATACATTAACCGTGATGGAGGTAACATACGAAGGAGCAACAACTACCTGGCGGGTTTCATTAATGTCCGGGCCTCATCGATGAACACAGATACATCTCCGTCAGAATCGTACACGAATCCATCATTACAGCAAACCGAAAAACGGAGATCCCCTCCGCCCACCATCAATACGGCAATTTCAGCCCCTAGACCCGCTAGAGTAGACTCCATGGATGCTCCCACGTTTGAGTCAGTTAGAGACAACACTCAATTGGACAGCGACAGCGATTACGGTGATACATTCAACGTCATTCCTCCTTCGCCGGACCGCACTTCAATCCCTCATATTGCTCATACTGTGGAACCTATTGAACCTGACGTCGCCCCCGCCCCAGTCATTGAACACGGTACTTCTGGCCTAGGAACGCTTGGTTTCGAAACTCATAGACTGTCAATGAGCTTCCGACCTCTTCCCCGAGAAGAGCTAACTGACACACCGGAACAGAGAGCAAATAGAATCAGATCTTTCTATAAGGAATATTTTGATGACTCGAAACCGGGTCCACCACTGCCTGATGATGGTGGGTACTATGAAGACTACGATCAAGATTACATAGGGCATCATCAGGGCGATGCTGCTGCAATCTTTACAGAGACGGGTGACTTTGTTGTTTCAAAAGCTCCGTACGCAGAGCCCGTAACTCGCCGCGCGATGACCCCGCCACCAAGAGCGCCCCCACGATTCCAAGGTGCGAACCCACACCGAGCCCAACAGTCTATGAGTGGGTTCATGCCTCCTGGCCCGCGTGCATTCTCTTCCGCCTCTGGCCGGCTAGGGCCTGGGGGGCGTCGTATGGGACCGAGTAAACCCTTACCACCACCATCTCCTCTCAGGGTACTTCCTACGCCACATCTGCTAAAGGAGGACGCCTTTGCTTTACCGATCGAGTTCGCTCCTCCCCCCACCTATAAAGATAGGGCTGAAGGTAGACCTGAGAGTCCAATGGGTGGCTTTAGACCGTATTCACCTTCGGTTCCGGCCCACTTGCCACTTGTATCGGCATTTGACGAGCTCGCCGTCATGCCTAGCCCGTAAGTCACTTTCACATAACAGTTTGGCATGACAGATACTAAGGTTGGTTCAGGCATGCTCTGAGGAAATCTGGTACATTCACCGCTCTAGATTTTGCCCTCCCACCACGCTTTAAGAACAGCGAAACAGCAAGCGATGCAGGCAGCATTCGAAGTAATAGAACCGGAATCTCAGCCAATCAACTTCATAGTATCCGGGCTGGCGCATATCGCATCAGTCGGTTACCTGTGGATACGGTTGGAACGAAGGATGATCTTGCAGCCAGCTTGAAGCCAACATGGGGCTTGAGACCACACGACCCATAGATCGGACTATACCATCCTTATAAATATCTCCTTGCGGAAGTTCTTCTGAAATAGATCTCTTGGCTTTTCGTTTGGTTACCGGTGTTGGTCAGATCGATCGTAAATGACAAAACTGTGCTGCGTCACCTTGCAAACCTTCATGATGAATGAGCAGCTCTCTTTCAGTCTCTCCTCTTCCCCCTCCCATGGACATTTCAGTCACATCACAGCTGAAACTCCTATTCCTCGGGTTGTCCCTCGTGTTCATGTCACACCAGGAGCAGTGTCATTTCTATCGACTGGTCAGAGCACAGAATATGAGGTTTTCACAGCATCTTCCCCTGCTGATTTTAGTGTGCTTTTGGATGAATTTGGCTGTCTTTTCACTCCTCACTCGCTGGGGGCCACATCTTACGCTTTTTGCATCATCATGTTTGCAATCTGCCGTATGCGCACTGCCTCTCTTGACCGTCACAAGTTGCTTTACTGTTTAATTCCCACTTTTTTATCATGCGCCTGAGCAGAATCGATCTCACCAATCGATCTATCAGTGCGACAAACAATTCACAGAATAACCATTTCGCTTGCGGATACTTTTGTCAACTTGGCTCGCACATCTGCGTTGCATACCATAGGCTTCAATCCTCGCAAGAAGTGGATCTGTTCATCTCTTTCTGCTTTGTAACATAAAATTCCATTCGAGCTATTCTTACCTATCCCTTCCCTGAGTCGGGTAGTTTTTTTCTCCATGTAATTAGATTTTCGCTCTGCTACTAGCACTTGTTTGCTACTATAGGGACAGGACAGAACAGACACCATACGAGGGTACAGAAGAGAGAAATAAACACATGAAAGGAATTACCGGCTCGGATGATGTGGAATCTGCAGGACCCCGAGATCTCCCAGCCGATCTGCCCATTTTCTTCACATGCAAAAAACCCGCTCGATTTAACTACTACATAAAACAGGTTCAAGCTCAGCAAGACCATCTTATCCTGCCTGCTCCACGATATGCATGTAGCTTCCGTTGGGAACGCCCCTCCACTCCACAACATCGACCTGTCCTATCCTTAACGACAGCTGCCATCCATGTAAGCGCACCGTGGATAGACAGACACCCACTCGGTTTTCAACCCAATGCGATACTGTTGCATTGGATAAGGTGGAGGGTTGCTTGCGCTCCTGAAGTATTGCGGGAGCTGACGGCTGACAACGACCTCGATCTTTCTGCGGTGACATCTGGGGGGGAGGCCGAGAAAAATATGCATGCGTAAACTAAGGAAACGAACGTAAGCAAAAAAGCCCATGTTTTGTTTATGAAAGAGAGGGGATCTTGTGATCGGTGACGACGGATGCTTCCCTGTCATGTTAGAATTTCCTCCTCCAAATAAAGATGGGGGATTGTGGGGATATGAGGGATGCTTTGCTTGAATGATTTTTTTATTTAAAGAAAAAAAAAAAAAAAAAAAGGTTTACATGAGATTTATAATTTTAAAAATTTTTTGAATTTTGAATTGGGTCTGGAGTAAGAGAATGATTGCTTGTCGGAACGGAGATGGAGAGAGCGTGGTGGCCCTGAATGGGCAAAGGCCATCGAGTAACGTAGGATTGGGATAGGGCACTCTCCGCCGGCAAGTCCTCCCCGACTCCCTAACAAAGTGGAGAAGGGTCAAGCAAGCATCCTAAATATACTATGTATGTGTTTCCCTGCCGTACCCATGGGACTCTCGAAAGCCAGGGCGTCGGAACGCAGCTGCATCGCATCAAATGCCCGCGTGCCACGTAAGAAAAGGCGCTGCAGTGCGACGGTTGCTATCCGTGGGTTTGCCTTCCCCTCAGTCGATGGGTGACGATGAATCATGATTTTTTTCCTGAGGCGATTGTTGTATGTTGTACGACGAGGGTAAGATAGCTATGCTATTCTACGACGCTGAGAGTCGCATGTATTTGCGTGCGGTGTGGAGAAACTTCGTTATTGGACAGGCTCTCTGGTCTGCTCCAGGTGGCTCTCACAGACAACAGCCTATCCACTCACTCGTGTCAATTTATCGCTCGGCTGGTCCGGTGAATGTGGAATTCCACCAAGGTGGGGCTGAGTGCGTCGCGAGTGGTCAGCCCGTTGGGTTAAATTTCTTTTCGTCCAAGGGGGATGGAGGATTTTTCTTCTTTATGGGTTTTGGGATTGGACGGGGGGATCCCCACCCGAGGCGCTACCGTACACCAGTGCCTGTGGATCTTCTCGTTCCTGAAATCTTCCCTGCTGCGAGATGGCGGAGGTGTAGGGCGGGGCGCAACGCTGTTTGGCTGACCCCTGGGCGTCGCGTTTTTCCCCCTTGCATAGTGGCGGTCCGCTTCTCAACCCACGCCATAAGAAATGCTTGCCTTTGTTACCTTATTCGTAAGCTTGGGGAGGTTCGAAACAGACCGACAATGATCGGAGAATGTAAGGGGGGTGGGGAGAGCAAAGGCGGCCAGTGAGAGCGGCGAGAATGCCCAGCTCAGCAAGATTCCGGGATTCAGGCTTCGGGGTCCTGCACCGTGCCTACGAGTGAGTTGCTTGTGCCTGTGTCGTTAATGATCGTACGGGGTGCTGCGCTACGTACACACTCGTACTCGTACCCTAAAATTCACTCCTAACTAGGATAGGGCTCCGTTCCGGGATGTTGGCTCACTGCTGCCCTGCGTTTGGTTGTCGTTCGTTGGCATGGCAGTGCAGACACGGGATGCAGGAACGAACTTTGTCCTGAGCCAGCTCAGCCCCTACCTTGCCATAAAAAGATGCCCTTCGCACATCGCCTGTTCTTTCTTGCTATCGTCTATCATCTTCATTCTCTTGACATCCTGTCAAATCGACTTCTCGGCGACCAACGAGCCTTGAGCCTTTCTCTCTTTTACGGGCTTGACGTCTCGTAGTATCCTTGTCCTCCTACTTTCCTTCCAAGGACTCGGATTCTCTCATCCATTCATTTTTTGATTCCTGAGATCTTGAGAACAAGCTGTCTCGGTCTCCACCCCTCTTTGAAACGCAGCTGCGCATTCACCATTCATTACGGCATTATCTGCGCTGAATCTTTGTGACGTCCACCTCATCACAAACGAATACTCTTTGTCGGTCGTCGAGTCGATTTGTTGAATCGCTAGTCGATCAGGATAACTACAAAAACACCTGCACTCCTTCCCCCGGAACAGATCTCGAGACTATCCAGTCACACCACGGCTTCTACAGCAGCCTTAGCACAACAATCATACAATAACACAACCCGTCAAGAAGCAAAATGAAGACTACCAACATCCTCGGATTCTTCCCACTTCTCCTCACCTCCCTCACTATGGCAGTGCCAATGGGCAAGCGCGATATCGAATGGGTCACCGTCACGGATTACACAACAATGACTATGGATATAACCACAACGATCTACGTCAACCCAACACAACCGCCAGCACAATTCAGGGCTACTGCTACTGCGCCAATTCAGGAGGCCGGCGTGCCGACGTCCAACGCTCCAGCTCAGTTTTTTGGTCCGCCTGTTGCGCATAGTAGCTCTACTACCCCCCCTTCGCCTCCTGCCGAGACCCCAGTCCCCACAACCTCGTCGACGCAAGCACCGCCAGCACCGCCAGCACCGCAAGTTACCCAGGCTAACGTATCTCCACCGCCAGCACCGCAAGTTACTCAAGCTAATGTACCTCCACCGCCACCAGCTTCAACTACAGCATCTTCCCCCCCTACGGCTGCCACATCTCAGGTCAGTGGCAGTACTGGCGGCAGCAGCGTCGCTGGTGGTCAATGCACTTCAGGTTCCCCTTGCACGGGTGATATGACCTACTATACGGCTGGGCTCGGTGCCTGCGGTGATACAGATGATGGTGACGTCCAGAACATTGTCGCACTTCCGGTCGGCATGATGGGCCCGCAGTCCAACGGCAATCCCTTCTGCGGCAAGACCATTACCATTGAGCTCAACGGAAAGACCACCACGGCAACCGTAAAGGACAAATGCATGGGCTGTGTAAGTTTCCCTTTCCCTACTCTAATATCTTCAACCGAAGAATCAAGAAATGCTAACATGCGTCTTTCATATAGTCGGGAAACTCGATTGACCTCTCGAACCACGCATTCCTCGAGCTCGCTCCCCAGAGTGTCGGTCGCACTAAATGCAATTGGTGGTTCAACTAGACTCTTTGGAGCCCCTCTGCCTTTCAGCGCGCATATCTTTATTCAAATATCCCCAAGACCAACTTCTGCGAAGTTCCTTGAACATTGAAAGCATGGATCTGTGTTGACGATTTTTACAACATAATTGGGTCTGTCATTTTCTTCTCTCAACAAGACTTAAAGGGAATGGTAGGTTTGTTAATCACAAAATGGGAGAAAAAAACAACCATTTGAAAGGGGAAATTTTTACAAACATACATTTTTCCGGTTTGAAGCCATGGGCGATCAATCTGGCGAATGAGTCACTCGTTAGAAAGCCCCTTTCTTGTACATATAGGATGAGAATCCAAGAGTTCAAAGAATTTTTGAGTGGAGTGGGAGGTTGTGTTAAGCTTTCTGACCAACAGGGTTTTCCAAGATCCTCTTTCACGTGATGATACCAGGTTGCTTGTGATGTTACAGTGTACGACTCCGAGGGAGTTTCACCACAGATTAGTTACGTTCGCTTACCTGGTTTTCTGGCTGACTGAACCATGCCTTAATGGTTTAAGTATTATTGATTCATGGAAACAATGAACGTGGATGGGTGGGAGAGAGCTCTGCCGTCTGTAAATGCCTTGTTTCAAACAATGAAGTTTCAAGGTACAACAAATACTAGGAAGGAATGGAACGGAAGTTAAGACAGAATGATTAGACCATATCCTTTCCTGCTGCCTTTGTATATATTACCGGCTACTTTGCGTATAAGCTCTGCTAACTAGACTAGACTTGACAAACACCCCCGCTGGCGAATGCCCAAGCAATCCTCCAATCCATCTTAAACCCATCACCAAATACCTTCTCCCCTTACAAAAGCGCACCCACAAACCCCAAAACAACCGCCGCCACCCCACTACCCATCTCCATCTTCCCAGCACCGCTCTTCCCTGTCGCACTCCCCGTGGCCGCTGTATCAGTCGCGGTTCCAGTGCCAGAAACCCGGACGCCCCCGGAGGAACTGGCGGCAGGCGCAGAGGTGGCAGTGGTTGGAGCGGAGAAGGCGCTGCTGGTAGTTGTTGGGTTGGCGGCGGCAGCGTTGCAATAGGAGACCTTGGATTGTGATGCCCCGAAGGAGCCAGAGGCGCCGGGGCAGTTGTTGTAGCAGCTGTGATGCGGTTAGTGAGGGGGGTCGGAATTGGGGGAATAGGAGAGGGGGTGAATTGGGGACATACGTTAGGATGTTAGTCCAGACGTTGCAGAGACAACCCCAGTCGTTGGGACCGCAGGATGGAATGGTTGCTTGTTCGGTCTGGAGACAGGTGTCCAGGATGCTGCCATTTCCATTGGATTAGCAATCAGCTTCCTTCTTAATGTAATTGTAATTTTCCTTGCATGGAGAAATCCCTCGTGGTGATAGGAGCAACTCACGCCTGAGCTAGACAGGTCGATCCGGAGCTAGGGGCCGATAGAGTGGAACTCTGAGCAGCTGCGAGGCCGACGAAAGCGGCGAGGAGGAGGTTGGAGAGTTGCATTTTTTTTTGGGTGGTTGGGTTGCTAAGATGGAGAACTTTTAAATTGTAAGAGTTAGCAATTGAAAGATGTTGAGGACGAGAAGAATTGGGCGTCCGCGTTCTCGTCGCGCGTACGGACAGGAGGATAGGAGGAGTTTTCTGAAGCCAACAACCAATTAAAAGATCTCGAACTCACCTTATTATTAATATTAATAAGACAGCGACTTCAAATAAAATTAAAAGCTTATAAGATGAACGACAGTGACGAGGCTTAAGCTTGTTGCTGTCTGAACGAGTGCTGTCAACGACGAACGACGGTGGGTTGAAGCCGGTTGTAGGAGGAAAACGAGCGGAAGAAAGGAGAACGAGGGATGAGGAGGAGGTTGAGTATTTATTCCAATTGGCAAATCAAATTATCGTCAAGTGCCTATACACACTGATGTAATTGGCACATAATTTACACATTTCTTCGGGCCGGCTCATCCCCCTTGCCTCTTATGCTTGGGCGACACATCTGACAGGTCGATGGATTCGGTTTCCCGCATAGGGATTTCTAAATATGCCGACCTCCTTTTCGTTCTCGGCGGCGGTGGCGGTTCGCACTCCGGATTATGGATACCGCAACGTCGGTAAGGACAATCACACAAAAAAGCTCATGCCCTTTTTCATTATTCATCAGGCGGATCCGCTCAGGACGAAATGTCTTCTGTTTTTGGATTAGGTGTAACCAGGGCGGCTACACATGTGGAAATGAAAAAGTGTCCGTCCCGGTGGGGATGGCTTGGCTGATGTGACAGAGGTTCGGTCTAACTGTTGGTGGGTGAATTAGTGAGAATTTTTGAGGGGCGCGGGGAGCGGGTGTGCGGGTGAATTGTGGAGAGGAAGCTTGTGAAGAACTTGGTCCCGAGGGCTGTATGGACAGCAGTTGGAGTCAACAATGGGGTAACTTGGAAACAATAGACTTTTTTTGGGTAAGTCATAAAGACTTTTTATCCTACCTATTGTTCGAATGACTCCATTGTTCAAATGACTCCATTGTTCGAATGACTCTATTGTTCGAATGACTCCGTTGTTCGAATGACTCCATTGTTCGAACGACTCTATTGTTCGCTTTCTCCGATTCAATTTCCCTTCTAGGAAAGATATGAACAGCTCCAAATCGACCACTCGCATTTCACGCCGATCAATAATCCAGCATCTGTGCGAATGCATCCACACATCCATTGTTTAAAAATAAGCTCATCGGCTCGAATCTTATCACCATAGAGGGTCCCTTTTTGTCTTTTCGTTTTTTGCAAGATGGTTGTTTGGAAAATACATGTTCGTGCCCTCGACTTCTAATGGAAAAACTGGCACTCCGTAGATATTATCGTTGAGCCGAGATTATCGTTGAGCTGAGAGTCGCTTGGGAAAAGTGGAGGGCACGAATAACCCTTTCTTATATTATCTCAATATTAAAACTACTCCTACAACCTTGCCTGTGGAGGGAATATCAATATGTAATAGATATTTATAGGATTGATTACTTGCTCGAAGCTTGGCTTTGGTCTCTGCGATATGTAGCTTGGGTTTGATATTTGCGCCTATGGCGCCGCTATGTGAAGTCCGTTTTGTGTGATATCTTTGCGTCCCTCTATTTTTCCAAATCCTTTATTTGTTTTTTCTTCGCGCTTACCGCTAAAAAGTACAAGTACATACATAGAATGAGCATCGTCTATCGATTTCCCGTCCAATTGATAGATTCACCCTATGTTGATCTATGGTTGACTGAGTCCTGGAAGGCTTGTGTCTTCTGCATCTAGCAGTTCGACCGTCTGGCCGTCTTTGGTCTCTAGACTCCACTCTAGGATCTTGAACTGTAGGGCGTAGAGATTACTATTAGCGATGGAAGATAGATTGCAGCCGCAAAGGAAATTCCTCCTTCGGCACGAGAAAAGACCTCTAAAGGCCATGTCCAAAACAACCAAAACCAACCGTAAACACAAGAAAAGAAAGTTTAAAACTCACATAACCCATCCTCGTCCTCCTCTCACTCTTAAATCTCATAACCCCCTCTCCACTCGTTCCCTTGACACTAAATCTTATATCAATCCTCCCATGTAACTGATTAATGGTTCCCCAGATCCACGGGATCTTATGCTTAAAATAAATCTCGTCGCCCAATACATCTCTCGCACGCGGGTTTGTCCGAAGTGCGTAGAGCGTGCTGGTGACGACGGAGGAGGAGGATTTTTGGTAGTTGAAGATTGCGAGGGCGCTACCGCCCATGACTAGAAGGAAGATAGGGATGGTACGGAACCATCTTTTGTTATTGGGAAGGTCTAAGGGAAATGGCGGGGGAGGTTAGTGGGGCTGGGTAGATGGATATATAACAATGGTCAAAGATGTACATACCTGGGAGTTCACGATCTGCGCGCCGCTCCAGCAACGGCCCGCTGCCCTCCTTAGGAGCGGCAATTAAGTACCGTTTCGAAGGGGCATTCCGTCGCAGCAATGAATTTGCTTGTCTAAAGCCAACAAAGCGGGACCGAAGAGCTCTAGGTATCATAATTGCAGTCGATAGATTTCAACTTTTCAGAGCTTGTCACGAAGATGATGTGAGGGTCGGAGGTCGGGGAGAAAGATTGCCGATGCCATTAATATGCACGTAGCTTTCGACGATAGGATGCGCACGACAGTAACAACAACATATAGAGAACAAAAACAACGAGCACGAGAGTTTGCAATATGAACGCTACAAGACTGAGGAATACACTCAAGTATTTGGCTAGCGAAGATGATGACTCGTATGAGCATCTCGACGAAGAAGGTATGTTAAACTTGGCTCTTTACTACAAGAAGCCATGCATGCTAATATCTCTCGCTGCTGTTCAGAGCAAGAGAAACTCATAGCTTCCCTCCGAAAGCAGGATGAAGAGCGCACAGCACAATACACAGTAACCATCTCTCCACCACACACCCCTCTCTTCTCAAGCATCTCCACTAACCCGCAGAAACCAAAAAACAGAAACTCTTCCTCGCCATAACTCTCATCCTCCCACTTACCTACCTCCCCTTCCTCTTCACATCACCCACCCTCCACACCTTTCTCCTCTCCCTCCTCTGCCTCACCTCCCTCCTCTCCACTGCTTACACCCTCGCCTACATCCCACCGCAAAAGCCCGACCCCAAGGGCAAACGCCCCATTCGCGGCACTGGGGGCGGGCCGGTTAAGAGGCACTTGGTAAACTTGAATGCGGGAGTTTGTGCGGTGTTGGTGCTGGCAAGTTGGTCGATGGGGTGGTGGGGGAGGGGGGAGGAGAGTGGCTTGGGGGTGCTGTGTTTGGTTCCGGGGCTGGTTTTGGGGGCGGTGATGGTCGCGAGGAGGGTGGTGCTTAGTGTGGATGTGGGTGAGTTGGAGGGGTTGAGGTATCATTATAAGGGTCCGTGAGGTTCTATGGGGTGTTACACTTCGTATGAACTTCTCTGGGTCTATTTTGCGTACTGGTTTTGGGATTTGATAGCATGGGCTTTTCATATGACGATTATGCGATGAACGATCATGATGAAAGAATATTTACAGTATTCTGTCTGAATTAGTATACTTGTACAATATTGTGAGATATATAGGGTCCTCTATGCTGCGACTTGTAGCGGTTCCGTCGTGGACTGTGCTGGTAGTGAAGTCTCGGCGAATTCAGGCCATGGCTTCTTGATTGCGTCCTGTATCTTCACGACACATCCATCCGGGCCACTGATACAGCCTGTAGAAGGTGATTAGCAATTTTCGAAACCCCCGACGCATGAATAAGGCGAAGGGTAGCATACCGTTCAGAACCACTATCCCAGCCTCCTTATCAATACTTAAGACTTTAACGTTTTGTGTGGTGACCTGCTGGCCTCCCATACGGCCAGCCATTTTCTTTCCGGGCAAGACTCGAGATCCACCACCCTGCGACTGTCCTGCAGACCCCATCGCTCTATGCACAAGAGATGCACCGTGAGAAGCTGGTTGACCTGAAAACCCGTGCCTTTTCATGCCCTATTCGACGTCTTTAGCTATCTCTTTCAGTGATTGAAAATCTTAACATCAACTTACACCGGCGAAACCTTTCCCTTTGCAATTCGCCCTGGCATCCACATATTGTCCTACCTGAAACCAATCGGCACCAATGCTCTGCCCAATTGGTGCTAATCCTTTTTCATCCCTAACTCTGAACTCTACAAGGTGCCGCTTCGGGCTGACCTTTTGCTCTGCAAAATGTCCCAGCATTGGCCTTGTTACATTGTTTGGATGCTTCCATCCTGCGCCGACCTGAACAGCAAAATACCCATGCCTCTGCCTCGTCTTATGGGAGATGACCTGCACCCGGTCAAGCTGGACAACGGTGCAGGGCATGCGTTTTCCGGTTTCTGGATCATAAAGTGCGGTCATTCCCTTCTTGATAGCAAGAGCGCCGGTGCGCAAAGGGAGGAAGTTGGCTTTGCGGGCTAGTGCAGCAGTAGTGGTGGATGTTAGGATGGGGAGGTTATGGCCGACGTTGAACCGGTTTGGACGTGGTGGGTGGATGGATTGAATGCCACGATTGGCGATTAAGAGGAAGGTGGAGGATTCCGGAAGGAGAAATGCCGGAGGGAAATGTACACTTGTTGAGGGTAGTCGTGGTGGCATTGTGCCAGACTTTTGATGATTAGGAGAGCTTGTGTGAGGTTGGAGATTTTACTATATAAGAGTAAAGCGACAACTTCGCTAAGTGGGATCTCGAGACACAACATCAATTTTTTGACCACACAAAGATGCTCCAGACAATTTGGCTCATACCAGCCTCATGGCTTTATCTGGCCTACAGCATCTCGCCGTTCAATTGCTTTGGGTTTAAATAAAGCCTGAAGTCGTAAATAGAAAACCATACCGGGAGTTCCTACAAGATGCCCGGCATCACCCAGCTGAGCGTCTCCGTGATCGTGGTCTCGATCTATTTTTTTTAAAAAAAACTTTTCTTAGTGCAAGCATATAGCTGGTCTTGAAAATTACTTTCTTGTTTATTGTGCAGCTTCGCGTGTCTCTAGTCTTGATGTTACTGGGCGTCGTTGTATTCAGAACGATGAATTCACTGAGCAAGTGTTATCATCCTTAAATTCTGCTTAGATTCCTAGTTTCTGGATACATATACTCGCACACACAGGCTATTCACTCTTCTGTCCTTTCCCTTCTACCACCTTCCCTCTCAGCGTCTGACTACTTGAGTCGCCTTCAACCCATGGCAACCAAACCTCCTCAGCTCCCGATGGATTTCACTATTTGGCAGACTTCGTCATTGCTTCTGTCACGTCTCCCGCCGGAAATCCGCAACAAGATTTACAGATACATACTCCTTGACGACGATATCCGCTACATTCGGGTAGCCACCGTTTGCCCAAGACGTATTCCTCTGCCAGGCCGCTGGCGCTGGCTCACCTCAGATACTGTTCCCGAAGCTAAATACGAGCCTGACGCTGACCTTCACCGTGTCGTGATTGCAACTAAGATCAACCTGTCGCTCCTGCGCACCTGCAAGCAGATCTGGAACGAAGCGTATCATGTCTTGTTCGACCGCACCTTTGTGTTCACGAATATAGAGGGATTCTTCCGTTATCGTCTCCATGTTCACATCAAACGGCTACGACTGGGTGTCCATCTCCACCAAAGGGGCAGCGATTGGGAGACGAAGGCCTGGCTTTCCTTTTGCAGACTCGCGGCCACAGTGATGCGACTTCAACAACTCGAACTCTTTGTGGTATTCGACAACCCCCCACCTCTGACACTTCAGTCGTTATGGCTGAAACCGTTATTTCGTATCCGTGGATTGAGGGCTTTCGCCATACACATAGGCATCGTGGGTGAAGTCTCATCAAGGGAACTGAGCGAACACGAGAGGGATATCGAGGCGAATATGCTTGGGCCCAGGAAGGACCATAGGCCGTACGACGACGAGAAGGCAGAACTTCTGTCGCGTCTCTGCATCGATGGGTTTTATATCACGACATTCAACCTGTATTGAATGATGGATCCTGTTGATATGGCTCGGGAAATGGTGCGGATGGTCTATTGCTTGGTTGTTTCGAGAGAGAGTGAGTGGGTAAGGGTCATGCCGACATGTCCCCTTGCCTTGCTTCTGTTTTGTTTGGCAGTCGGCGACGTGGTGGAACGGGATTGGGTTTTCGGGGGGGAGGAATGATAACGAAGCTAGCTACTTTCCAGTTTGCTTTGCATAACTGCTAGGAACCACTGGTGTTCTAAGCGATTATGTCGGTCGACAGGGGGGAGAGGGAAGGAGGATGTTTAGGAGGATGGCGGGAGAACAAGGGGAACTAGGGAGACAGGACCTTGTCGACGGACATTTCTTTCCATTATCCAAAAGTCTTTGTCCACATCTCCATCAAAGGCATTGTCACTACAAATTCTCAGGATGATACACACTAATCATCTCTTTCCTTTCTCGCCTTGTTCCATTTTCAGGAAACCAAAGAACGCATTGTCCTTTTCTCTCATTGTAATCAGACAAAGAGATGAACATTGCTATTCTTGTCCTCGCACGTCCCGAACTACTCTCACTAAGCGTATGTCTCCCATCTAACCCCTACCACTGACCAGCTTATATAAAGGCCTCTCTATCCCATCTTCAACCAACCTCATCAACCAACCTCATCAACCAACCTCCCTGATCAACAAGATTCCCCCCTCCTCCCTTTCCTTCTCTTAATCAACCAACTAACTAACCAACCAACTAAACCTAAAAAAAAAAACCCAGGCCAAAAAAATGCCCCCCTTCACCACAGAGCAAGAACGCTTCATCTTCTACTACGCCACATGCACCACCCTAACCAACGCCCAGATCTCTGAGATCTTCAGCTGGTACTTCTTCCGCATCACCGAAAACGGCATCGCCTTCGCCGTGCAATGCATGAGACATAACCCCACGCGCTTCAATACCATGACCCTCGCGCTATGTAATGAGATCTGGACGGATCCGGGGATTTTTGGGTATGGGTGGGAGGCGATGGTGGCGAGGTAGGGGGTTTGTGAGTTGCGGATTGTGGTTGCACTGATATGGGCTGTTTGTTGTGATTTATTGCGGCGGTATTATTATATCTCGGGATGATTTCGGATGAAGTTTCCTCCCTTACCGAACCCCTTTCTGATTTTTCTTTTACGGCTGATTGGTTTGTTCTGCAGCTACAAAGTCTAAGCTCTCCGTTTCACTGCCTTGTTGAGATGTTAACTATCTAGAGGTGATTTTCTTACTCCTTTTCTGGGTTTACGGCTGATTTGATTCTGCAGGTGATAAGTCTATCTGGCTCTCGTCTTACTTCTCTGAGACGCCTATATATCTTGGTGAGATACCTTTGTTGGGTTAAACTGCTGAACTTGTCTAGGTCTCTTGTCTCACTAGATACTTTGAGGTGTTAAATATTTAGGTGATTTTCTTTATTTTCTTCGGGGTTACGGCTGCTTGATTCCAAGGTTATTAAGTCTAGCTCTCGTCTTGCAGACGACTAGGTAACCCCTTTCTCTCTGAATTACCGCTTACTGACTTCTTGTCTGCAGTTATAACGTCTAGCTCTCTTCTCACTGCATTGAGACATCCAAGTATATATCGGTGACTCCTTTTTGTATCTTCTAGTCTACCACTGACTGATGCAGGTACCAGATCTAGCTATCATCGCGCTCTCTTTAGAAGTTAAACATCTAGGTGACCCCTCCCCTTTTTTGGTTTATCGCTAATTAGTTCTGTAGGTACCGAGTCTAGCTCTCGTCCCAGTACCTCGAGACGCCCAAAAATCTCGGTGATTTGCTATTGCTGATTAAACCGCTGATTGTCTAGCTCTTGTCTGACTATCTCAAGACACTAAATATCCCTGTAATTTCCTTTGGCTGGATTATCCGTTGATGGATTCTGCTGGTAATATACCAAGTCTAGCTGTCTTCTCACTACCTCAAGACTCCAAATAAAATCAAATAACATCTCTATTTCCATTTCTCGTTTTTATGACCAATCATGAGCCGTCACTATGCCTACATACAGGATTGTGATCGTACTCACTTTGCACATGTGAAAAACTCCATACTCATTTACAACGTCTTCAGCGCTGTGGAGTTAACGGTTTAAGCCTAACAAGCTCTCGATATACCTTCTTGTATCGATCCCCATCCCCTCTGTGAGCTCTAAGACACCACCAGCACCTACTGGATCCTTCCCATGTCTTGGCACGTAGTCACTTGACTTACGTACCAGAATAGCTTCTTTGTAGTATGGCTGATGGGAAACCTCAGAGTTATTGCTGCTGATAGAACCGTGTCTTAGGTTTGGTAGCTTTATCCATACAACCCACCATCCTCGACTTGTCTTACACGTCCGCTCTAGCTCAGAGCTTAGGCGTCGTGTTGAGGCGAAGATATTGAGAATTTGCATGTGAACGTTCAGTGCCTCCACTCTGGTCCATATATCGGCTTTTGTGCCCTCGAGTTCTGCAGGAATGGGGATTGGGATATGTGGTATGGAGCAGCAGATTGTGAGAGCCTTAGGGTCATATATGAGGTCGTGAATTGGCTGGGAGCTCTTCCCGGATGATGTGCTAATCGTGTACGTGACTGGCAAGATGGCTGAGGAGGTGGAAGAAATTAAGGGTCTTTGGAGGGGACCAAGTTGGTGATGGAGCGAACGGTAGAAAGTAGGAAAGTTTAGGGATTCGGTATTGGGTTCGAAGAGGAATGTGAATATGAAGGGCTGGTACTGTGGTTCTTGGTTAGCGTCGGAAGTTTCACGATATTCATGTCTGAAAACATACTACATAGACAACCACACGGTACTTTTTGCGCTTTTGTAGATCATCAATCGAGTCTATGCCGGTGGAATCATTTGAAACAGATATCGACGGTTCTGAAACACTTCCTTTCCCGAACCGGTCAAGAGGCCTCGGACGTGAGGCCTCCTTGTTCCTATAGTATGTTGGCCCCACGTCAACCCGGACAGTCCTCAGGAGAATCCTTCTGTTGCTGTCTAATTCGTCCGACGTTTCTTCATCTCCCTCATCCTCAACATCTCCTCTCAAACCAATGAGAAAATGTCCCACTGTCTTTTCCCGCTTCTGGATAAAATCCTCCTCCTCTGCGGCTTCGAGATCTGGCTGAGGGTCAATATGCTGGATTGGTGCAAAGTCTGTATGTTCATCGTCCGCCCCACCAACATTAACATTTTGCTTCTTGGCATCATCATCGGCTATTTCGCTCTGGGGTTTGGAAGCTGAGTTTCCCCATGTAGAGCCATAGCCTAAGGTCAGATATTTCATGAGATTTACAGTACCGTAGCCAACAGAACCGTTACTCCGTCGGTCTCGCGACTTGTCTCCATCGTCTCTGATGTCCTTGGAAATGATAGTCTCCACCATTTGCGACGGCTCCACGGAGAAGACCATGGGCGGAGGAATTCGGCGCTGTGAGGTTTCTCCTTCAGTGTCGTTCCTCGGCTCCCTTCCAGCAACTCTATGGTCAGTACGAACGGACAGTCTATGCTGTTGCGATACGATTCCAATGCCACCCCTCTTGAACCTCGGGTCTGCTTGCGTTCTGGGTTTCCGCCGTTTCCTCCGTCGCGTTGATGTTGGATTTTCATTCACACCATACGCATCCTCCCCAAGCTCATACAATTCTTCCATCCAGTTTGTGATATCTCGTAAGGAGCTGCGTGCAAGAGCTCCCACACCCAAGAAAATGGCACCATCTGTGGGGCTTGGGCAGGCTCCAGGCCCACCCCATTGCTGTCCACTCGGAGCCTGATTTCGCTCTTTCCCTTTCCTATTTGTGTTGCCACCATTCTCTTCGCCCTCAAACGGAGGCTCCCCGAACCTCGAGACAACCAGGTCAACTAGCCCATCAATCCTCCCCACGAAACCTTCCAGCACCTCACGCTCACCACTTCCTCTGTCTTCTTCACCAACGCCTATCCCTAACTCCCCACCTCCGGCGAGCTTGATGGCCGCGAATATGTCTACAGACGGGTTTCCATGCAAAAGAACATCCCAGTTCCATGCAAAACGATTCCAAAAGCGGTACAAGTTGCTGCAGAAAATTGATCTGTCTAGGCGCGAGTAGAGCTCGTTTAAGGATGTTGCGTGGTGTAGGAGAAAACTTGAGTGGGCTCGACGAAGTTGTTGGACTAATAAATGCGGCGGACCGACTTCCCGCGGAGAGTATTCAATCTTTGGCATCGTGACTTCGGGCAATTTCTTGACTGCACGAGGCGAAGATAGCTCGCTCGAGGGAAGACGGGTCAGGTCAATGGACTGCACGTCAGGATAAGCGTAGGCCTTGAAATCGTAAAGTGGACTCTCTTACTGCCAGAATCCACCAGCCTGGCTCAAGTTCATCCAAAACGATTCTTGACTTCTCAGTTTCCACAGAGTTGACGGGCTCGGCACCTGAAAAACTTCTGTAAGAACCCGTTAAGTTAGCCAAATCCCACTCCCCCAATACCAACCGCAGTTTGCTAGGAGTTCGTCAGGGGCGGTGGAACTTACCTGGCAAATTCGACCATCCCCTGGGCCAGGCCAATACGCCTCAGCCTTTCATTCCTGTCCCCAGCATCCTCGTGCACACAATCATTCCCCTCCCCCTCAACTGCACCGCTCTTCCGTGACCAGTAGAATACGATTTGGTCATGTAGTGTATCATCTGTATGTCCCAAGGAAGGATTGTATATTGCTAGAAAGGAAAGCTGCGCAGGTACCACTAAGCCAGACGACCCAGGACAAGTAGTCATCGCATGTCGATCTAACAGTAGAGGGAGGGACAGACAAGCGTTGCTGTGGTGGTTGTTGCTGTATGAGCTCGCAGTAGCTCGGTAAATTCTACTGTCCGGCCAGTCGCACAAGTAGAAAAAACAATAGAGCCAAAACAGGAAATTATATTCCTGTTGCACTTACAGTTTCTACGGCTTCCTATCTGCAACGTTTGTATTGGGATTACTGGTTTTGCCGATAGCTCTACGGAGCAATGCTTCTGAGGCCGGTTCCTCTCCAACGTCTTCTATTCAATTCTGGGCCACAGTACCGTGCTCACTCAACTAGAGCATGCGATCCCTTGCGTATTCTCTTCTGCGGGACAGATGAATTCAGCATCACATCTCTCAAAGCCGTGCACAGAGAGTTCCTGGAACGACCAGATACCAAAATTGCATCAATTGATGTAGCTTGCAGGCGGGGAAAGAGGACTGGCAGGGGCCTCAAAACCATACGAGAAGGTAGCTGTGTACAATATGCGTCAGGCTATGTTCGCGACGTTGACAAGAGATATATTAACAGTGCCTATAAAGAAAGCCGCAAAAGATCTCGGGCTTCCGTTGCATGAGATTCTTACTTTCACCGGATGGAGCGTATGTACATGTAGACGATGCTGTCATCAGAACCCTTTATTGACTTAATATAACAGCCCCCGCTGGTAAACAATGAGCCCATTAACCTCATAATTGCCGTCTCCTTCGGCCTTATGGTTCCGCCACGACTTCTCAAAGCTGCCAAATATGGCGGACTAAACGTGCACCCTTCACTACTACCCTAGTAAGCTCAATAGCTTTAGTCCTCGAAGAGAAGAACCCGAATTGACCCTTGCGCCCAGTTTCCGTGGCCCCGCTCCGCTCCACCATACACTCCTATCCAAACACAACAAGACTGGCATCACTCTTCAAACGCTCCACCCTAACCGATTTGACCACGGCCTAATACTTGCCCAAACCCCTTACCCGGGCTTCGATATACCTGACCCGGAAACAGCCACGTTCCAGCAACTCCAGTCCTTGGTCTCGGTCAAAGGGGCTGAAATGCTCGTTCAGGGCCTCCAAGACCGTGTCTTCGTCCCACCATTGATAGAGGCCGGCTGGTGGCCTGATACCCAACAGAGAGATCAAGCATCTGAGATTCCATATGCGCCGAAAATCACGCCGGAAGATCGGCATATTGACTGGTCCTCCTGGGATGCTGACGAGATTCTCCGACGCCAAAGGATCTTGGGGCCATTGTGGAGCATGGCCGCTGGATCTGGCTGCGAACATACGAAAAAGAGGATCATCATGGCATTTTCAAGCCTTCCAGCGACAGTAAACGCTCCAATCCCTCAGGTCGAAGAACCAGGGGTACCATTTCTGTGGTCATCGCCCGCCATGGATACGCCTTTTCTGGCAGTGGGGACTTATGACCAGCAGTTGCTGCGGGTTGTTGAGATAAAAGTGGAGGGGGAGCGGAATGCTGAGGCGGTTGAAGCTGCTAAGAGGGCGAAACTTCTGAGGGAGGCTGTAGGGAGTGAAGGAAACTTGGCGACATTCTACTGGAAACTGACGTGATTGGGAAAAGGCAGTATTTGTAACTATGTACTTTTAGTTATATTGTGGTTGGTGAAACCGCATCCGGAAATGGCGGTTGCCTCTTCGGGTATATAAGACGCCTTGCTAGGTGCCCTGCTGCTTTCGCGTCGCCCCGACTTAGGCAGTACCTATCCACCCATCCAAGCCAATATATCTGCGTAAAAATCTCTAAAAATCGGACTTAAACAATTAAACAATATTATATTATAATTGTATGCAAGTAAACGTGTTGTAGTTATAGCTAGAGATGCCTCTTGTGGTAATAGTAGCAAGGACATATGAATGACTGCGTTTAAAAACACGAAACATCATTCTTTCACCTCCGAGCTTTCTTGGATCTCCATGCACCATCCTCCTCGTAAGCCTTCCTCTCGGCTTTCTCCTCACTTGCTGCAAACAGTGCCTCATCATCATCCTCTAGCTGCTATTCCGGTGTCATCTGACGCCTCTTCAGTCGGGTCCCTGGTAGTAGCTCTTCCTCGGTACCACTCTTCATCTCCTGCTGGCAACGTTCGACATCCTTGAGAAAGGAATAAAGAGCCACATATGGAATGGAGATTACTGAGTCTGGTGACAAGAGCGAAGGTGCAGTTCCTGGAGGCGCAAATACAGACAAGGGGAGGGTTAGAGTAGTGTTTGATGATACAAGGGACGAATCGTCATTTCGGAAGAGCTAAAAAGAGAAGTTAATGTCAAGGCTGTAATACTGGTAGAATTCAGAAATAGAAATCTTACTTCATCGTCAGTGATCTTCTCTGCACAGAGATATGGAGTCCCATCCTCTTCAAACCCCTTCTTAAGTTGCCACAACGACACTGTTGCCCTCTTAGACTTGCGATATTCATTATCAAGGCCAACTACCACCTTGATGTTGCCATGAGAGCCGAAAATATAATCATCCGCCAGTCGTGGTAGGTCCCTCCTCTTCTGTGAGAAAGACGTTTTGATAATAACAGATGGGTATCTTGCACCGACAGGTCGGAAGGATATATCTGGAGAATGAGTAGGATAATCCTGATCAGGGTCACTCTGCAATTCAATGTCTGTTGTGGAGCAACATTCAATAGACCTCGCAAGTGCGGCAATATCAGGTCTTGAT
>JAJDMY020000700.1:0-17351 GCA_022345705.2 Sabuloglossum arenarium | reverse complement strand
GGGGGGGGGGGGGGGGGGGGGGGGGGGGTTGGTATTTCTTCCCAAATAAATACACAAAGCCTTCCCCTTCAAGGAAAAAAAAAAAAATTGCCAAATTTGGGGGGGTATCCTATGAAAGAAAAAGTAAAGTTTCTGAGATTTTTTTTGGAACAGGGAAGGAGACGTATGTATGCAAGTATGTCATCGCACAGGCGCGACACCTCTCTCCCCAGACCGTTGCTGCTGCTGCTGTTCCAGTTCTCCATTAACCCTGAGTGCAGGAATGGCAGGGCCAGCTGCAGAGGTCGCGGGTCTCGAGCTCTGGAGTTCTGAGTCGTCTATGCCGACGTGGGGGTCTGGGATTTGGATGTCGAGCTGAGATTAGAAGAAGGCAGAAGATGTTAGCTATCTATAAGCCGGAAGGGATGAAGCAATTTAAAAGTCATGGAAGCCCCATACAGTCATATACCCCGTCCTCCTCAACTCCACAACCTTCACGCCTCCTATCTTTCCTTTTCTCTCATTCCACTCCTTCACCCACTCCTCCAAGCTCCTCAGTCTCCTCTTCGCCATCGTCAAGCCCAAATCATCCCACAACCACAATGTCAACACCCCCACAATAGCATCTACCCAATTCCAGAACCCCCACGGGTCAAACGCCCGCGTCAGCTCCTCGTTTAGCCGCTTAATCAGGATCCGGAATTCCTCCTCCGGGAGATATGGGTCTAGGATCTCAGGGTATAGGTTCGAGAAGGTGGGCGCTAGGTCCCCGGCCAGCATCCAGTCGCGTTTTATCCGAATTATGCGGGTGGTGGTGGCTTCGGGGGACGTGAGGGGGACGTGTGGGTTTGAGTGTGGGAAGCAGGGGTGAGAGGGTCCCCAGCCGTAGTCTTCGGGTTCGGATTGATTGGGTCCGTTGGTGGGGTCTTGGGGTTGCTGGGGGCCGGCTCTGTTGGCCTGGGAGGAGTAGAATTGTTGGAAGGAGGGGTTCCCGTCACGAGGAAGGCCGACGCGGGAGCCGGGAGATGCGCCGGCATTGTGATGGAAATCTCCGCGCTCGAGGTCGGTGGTTATGGCTGTTGGGGCGGTAGCGTCTCGGAGGTGTACCGGTGCCGGTGATTGTGCTTCTATAGCTTCTTGCTGTAACGACCGTCCTGCCCTCTGCGCGTGCTCAATGCTCCGTCTTCTCCTTTCCTCCTCTCTCGCCCCAGCACCTCCTATTTTACTTTTATCCCTCTGCGGAACTGCATCTGCACCATCCTCATCTGTATTCTCACCCATCGTCGTTGCTACTAGACCAAAACTACCCCTCTTCTCTCGTCTTCTATCTCCCTCGTGTTCGCCAACGGATGTCTCGGAAACCAATTGCCGCACCGGCGCCTTCCCCTTTACGTTCTCAAGTGTGTTCAGCGGATAGCTATGGACCGCTCCCACACCCCCGACAATGTCACCGCGTCTCCAGTCTGCTCTCCTGTTTGCCCAATGCTGCTGCGTCTGCTGCTCCGGCGGCGTGCTGAAGTCTCGCGGTTGGTAGTTCACTGGGTTCCACAGACGCGCCGCGCTCTGCTGGCGACGGACTGAGTTCCACGGAAGCGTAGCGTTCTTGCAGGAAGAAGGCTCAGGCCTGCGATGGTGCTGCGTGGCTGCTATGAGTGCTGCGTCGTGCTGCTGCGCCGAATGCGCAGCGGGGTGCCCCGAAATGTTGCGTGTGTGTGGCGTTTCAGACGTGGACGGTGATGCAGTGGGTTTATTGCGGGAGGAAAGAGGAGCCGTTGTGGCGTTGATTGCGGCGGCTGTGGGAATTCGAGCGTCGTGTGTCGAGGGTGAAATGCTGGCGGTGGTGGTGGAGTCGGCGTTGAAAGGGGAGGGAGTGAGAAGAGTTGGAGTTGGCGTTGGTCTTCCGATGGGGCGGTAACGAGGTACGCGGGCTTGGCGAATCCTCCCTCTTCCGCTACTTCTCTTCTGCTGAGTCGTGATCGAGAACCACGGCGAGACATCGAGCCTCTTCACCTCACGCTCACATTTGCCTTTCTACCGATGGGTAAGAGTAGGGACGGAGGCTGTAGATGAGAGGACAGATTTTGATTTGATGCTCATCGACGAGCTCATCTCGCAAGCCAAGCCACTGATGCTGAATGGCAGGATCGCTGGCTCGGCTGCTAGTCTGGGGCTGAAACTCTCAATTTCGCCCATGTCTGCGTTCCCTTCACGAGCATGTCTTGAATATTGCTGCATTATTCTTTATCAAGTCGGCATCCCGCCTTCATGCACACCGCAAAAGACAGCCTGAAGACTCCCCGACCGAAATTCCCTTGGAAAATACATTCAACGAAAGTCCCACCGTCCCAAAGGAGACACCAATGCCCTGCCTGCCAATCCGACCATCTGGGTTCAAATAACATGAGATAAAAATAAGACGAAACCTGTGTGAAAAGCCCAAATGACGCTTCCATAGGGCAATTTTGTTCGTCTCCCAACCCTTTCGCCCAGAAATTGCTGTGAAAAAATTTCGGCCGTCTCAATAATCTATTAATCCACTCAAGCCTTCTTTGGCCCCCGTCCTTGCACTCGTTCTCCCACAGGTCTTCCATGGCCAGTGTATTTTCCGTTCTTCATCCTCGCATTGCCTCCACCCTTCCACTTTCCCTTCCCAAATCCCAGTATCCTCCCGGCGGCGGCGGCCGGGATGCTCAGCAACCCCCAAACCATATGTAACGGTAAGAAAAATACTGTCGATGTCCACTCGAATATGATATCTGCGATACCATTTACGCTACGTTGCCCATTCTGCGCCGCAGCAGCCAGGCTGAGGACGTCGCTGAGCCGGGCTTCAAGGTCCATAAGCCGGGCCTCGGTCTGCATTGTTTGGAGGGTAGCCTTCTTCTCATAACGACGGACGGCTCTGTTGAGGGCATCGAGATCCGGTTGAAGACAGCGACGAACGTCAGCAGAGACAGCAGTACTGTTTTTGCTAGATGAAGCGCCCTCAGCGCCAATAGCTTCAGCCATCAGTCGAGATTCGAGCTCTTCAACGCGTTTACTAAGTCCCATAACTTTATATTCAGCTAAGTTTTCTTGGTAGGGGTTCCCGTTCACAATGCGTTGGAGATACAAGGTCCTCGATCGCACCATCTTGACCAGATGTGCCGTAGGGCGGACTTCAGACGCCAGGAGGAAGACGGTGAGGTTGAAGTTATTCACTAGGCCTTCTGAAGGCCGCGAAAGCTTGGATCGGATGGCGTGAAGGAGATAAGCGCCCAGCAGTGGAAATAGAAAGCACGATAGGAGTGCAAGGATCTCATATTGACGTAGTTCCGAGGAGGCCTTCCTACGAGCCTGCGAGCGACGACCGCGTTTTGTCGAAGTTTTGGGGGTAGTTGAGGTTTCCCCGGCAGCAGCAGAGGGCTTTGGAGAGTCGGGGGACAATGTAGAGATCTGGTCGTCTTCGCTGCTTTCTTCGATGATGACTTCGGAGCCATAAGGGCCTTGTAATCGGACACTCTGAGAAGCATGGTACCATTCCCTAAAACCCATTTCTTGTTAACTGACTGCAAAACCAACTTAATCATCCCAATTAGCAAGGATTATATTCCCACCATGGTAATCTCACAGCCCAATTCAAAAACACTGCGGCCACCCCCAAGAGCATAATATCCGTCACCACTGCGCCTCCATTCTGAAAGAGTATTCCTCCTAATGCCGGCAGCAGCGCGAATGCCAGAGGCGCCGAATGCCAATTCGAAACTTCATTGTTGCCGGTCAGCTGCCCTGGAACATTCGGTCTGGGAGATAATAGATCATCTGTAGATGAGCGTAAGGAAGCACGCGCATCCTCGAGCGAGTATTCGGAAAGAATGGAGCTGCGTCGACGATCACGGGGAGTAGAAGCATCGATGGGGTTTTCAGCTCGACCGGGGGGACGATACCGAAGAGGTGATGCTTGAATCGTAGTGTGACCGTTGTTTAGAGGAGGAAAGGGGCGATTTGGTGAAGCCTTCATGTCTTCGGCCATATCGGTTCCCAGAACCGAACATGTAGGATACACGAGAAGCTTGAATTCCTTGTAGGGCTGTTGCAATCAACCGCCGACAGACATGATGGCCATCGGGTTTTCCGAGAACGATGATTATTTGATTTGCCTGAAGTGCCGTTGTATGCAAGCGCGAACGGAGGAATGAACGGCTATAGTCTTGGCCTGTCGTATGCACGAAATACTCTCTGCGTCATATCTCGGGATCATGCAAACATGCAAGCTTTACGCGGTCGATAAATCTGGGGGAAAGCACAGGCAATGGTAACATCACCACTCTTCCATCCTCCTTGCACATAGCCGGCGGGACAAACAAGTCCCCACCATCAACCTGTCTATGTTGTGCATAAAAACAGTTCCGTTTTAAATGTAGCTCTTCACGCTGATTGGCTGTCGTGCATCATCAACCGCTGCAACACCAAGAACTTCTCTTCTCATCGGTGATACCATGTACCAGAGCGGGCAGAAGAAGATTGTCCCAGAGAGAATCTTGTTCTCATCAAAAAATGGTTGTCTCCTTGATACATACAATTCTTATTGTCTCGAAGTTTCCCGTGTTGACAGTTCATTGTCCGTTTTCATCCTTATTGACAAAGTAGCATACTATCTTATTGAGTCCCAAAGGGGAAATTCTGCACCTCTCCATCTCCAAAGCGACGCCGAACCGCAACCTCATCCGGAAATAGTTGTCAATAGCCGTCAGACCCCCACTCTCATGTCTTTTGGGCAATGTTTGGTGTGCGACAAAATGGCAAATAAACTTATTGGCACCGCTTCGAGGAAGTTGATGGGTATTCGCAGTACGCATGATCTATTAAGCTCATGTACCTCGATAGCTCAGTTATATCGAGGTTCCACATACCATTCCTTTCGTTTTTTTTCTCCTCTCTACCTTACATCTCCTTTGCTCGTAAAGAATCGGATTGTAACTGCTCAGCTTACAATACTCTATCTCGATCTTGTTCCTCTTCAGCTTTCAGTCACACAAGCAGCTTTAATTCTGATTGAGCTGTTTCAAGCCCCCTTTTGTTGAAACGTTTGTCTTGAAAATCAGCCAGTCTAGTTTCACCCGGGGCCCAGCTGCTGATATCAGTCCGCTGGTCGAGCTCATATATCAATCAGCTGAGAACATCGTCACTCACTTCTGACACATACACACCTTTCAACCGCCACATTCACTCGCAGCTCACTTCACAACTCCACAACTTCATTTGTTCACGATGGACGAAATGGATACTGGACGATCGATTCAAGGCAACTTATGTACCATCTTCAGTTTCTTATCCTTCACTATGTGTCTTGTTCCTCTCGCCTGGCATATCAAAAATCGAAATATCCCTGCTTGCAATCTCATCATATGGGTCGCCATATTCAATTGCTTCACCTTCATGAACAGTTTGATCTGGCCTGGAGGTGACATTTCAAAGTGGTGGGATGGTGCTGTCTTCTGTGACATCCAAGCCAAACTTTTCTGGGCTACCTATGCTGGTGAAGCTGGTTCGCTGGCCGCAATCATGCGAAACCTAGCACGAGTCATGGACGTTAATCGCGGAGCTCTCATACCGACAAAAGCTCAGCGGAAACGGGAGGTTATCATCGAACTCTCATATTGTTATGCTTACCCAATATTTCACATTGCGACACACTACATCGTCCAGTCGAACCGGTACTACATCTTTCAAATTGCTGGGTGCACGGCGTCCTGGGACTGGAGCTGGCCAACAATTGTACTAGTCTACATTTGGCCCAGCATATTCTGCGTTATTGCTGCATACTACACAGGTGAGCTCGTTGCCTAGTAACTTTCCTGCATCTGGAGGTCGCTAATTTTTACTCCAACAGTCCTTGTCATAACGCGTCTCTACAAGTACCGCCGTCAATTCAACGCCATACTCAACTCCTCCAGCTCAAATTACACAAAATCCCGCTTCGTCCGGCTCTTCATCCTCTCTCTCATGCTCCTTACCGCCTACGTTCCAATGAACGGTTTCGTGTTCTGGGCGAATATGGACCACCCCTTTACGTCATATTCTTGGTCCGCAGTGCACGGTCCAGATTGGTGGACCATCTACATGGTTGCTACCGGCGGCGTCGTACGATGGGACCGTTGGATCAGCATGATTGCAGGTTACGTGATCTTTCTGTTTTTCGGGCTTGGTAAAGATGCATTGGAAATGTATCGCTGTTGGCTAGTGATGCTAGGATTCGGCAAATGCTTCCCGAGTCTCAAGCATCCGAGAGGGAGTCAAGCACAGCAGTCCAGCCACGGCAGTAGTTCCTTTCGCAGTGTCTCAAGATTTAGGTGGAGGAAGAACAACCAATTTAATTCTACAACAACTAGCTCATCTACTGACACGTAAGTACTCCCTCCGTTCATCTGTTCCCCATCTCAATACACTAAGTCATCCGCCGACACTTTAGTGCAAATGGCCACGATAGCACTGGCGCCCAAATCATAATTAGCCCACAGACGACATTCACGACGATGGTCTCTGAGCACCCACAGCCACCAAGTAGCACGGCCGCAAAAGATTGGACATCCTCCACCTGCGCTGCCCTAACTCGACCGCAATCTCTTCCTGCGTACTTTCCAGTCCAACCACCGCCTACAAAAGCCAAACCATGGTTCGGCGACGAGGAAGCGCAAATCTCGACGAACGTCTGGAGTGGAGATCGGAGCAGGGATAGCGTTACACCGACTGGAGCTGTCAAAGTGCGTGTGGATGTCAACCAGATTAGCGAGGGCGTTGCCGGATGTTAAGGGAAAGGCTGGAACCTCCCATTTTAACCAAGAGACGGAGCAGAAGTCGTGGCTAAGGGACCACTAGCTAATCGCTTTCTTTAGCAGCCTTTTCGTTGTTCATTTTGCTCTTTGCTTCCCCCCCCCCCTTTTTTTTTTCTTGGTATTGTTTGCTTTTATTCCCCAACTAAGTCCAGACGAAATTGACGCTGGCTTGCATTCTCACCGCATCGATCCGTTTGGAACAGATACATACAGACAGACTTCCTCGCATGACTTGCTGAATAAATTAATATGATCGACGTTCGGCTTATGGTACCTATCGTGCTCTTTTATGACTGCCCAAGCCCATTACCAAAGTTGTTGTTGCCTTCGATAACTCCTACATCACTGCTAACCATCCGCGGCGCTTTAAGAGCCTGTATGGCGACAAGGGGAGCGCGAGGGAAATGACGAGGATGACGACACGCAGACCGGCTAGGCGCTTCTCCTAGACTAGATCTAACCGTATCGATTCTGCTAGTAGGGACTTTATTATACAACAACAATAATCACAGGGGAATTTAAAGAAAAGAGAGTTAAAGAAAAGTCGAAAATTACACGTATCATCTTATCGAACTGATTACTCGTCAACAAAGGCGCCTACCAGCCTACTCGCTCAATAGCGAGGATTTCGTATCAGAGGAGAGATTTTTTTGCTTTGCTTGTCTTCCCGCGGGAGAAAAAAAAGATCAACATTCTTTTCTTTCACACATCCTGGGTATTGTGAACCAAGAACAAAAGAAAGAAAACCCCTCTTGTTAGTTAGTCAGAGAAGAGCAGAAATTTCGTATCTGAATTGCCGTGCGTCTATGAGGATTCATGGGCAGCAGGATCTTCGCTGTAGTCTTGAGGGCGGCTGAGGACTTGTACGGATCCTTGATTGTATCGTAAGGATTGACGAGTGGGTTAGCTTGGGGTTTGGAGAAGTTTTGTGTCTTGGAAGGGGGTAGGTGCGTATTTCTTACGTTGAACTATATTCAGCGCAGAGTGATTCTTGCCGTCTTCTGATTGATAAGTCCCCAGTCTCGCATCACCCTCCACATACACCAATACTCTATGTGCACCAATTCATTAGTCCAGTCCCAATAAACTCACCTCTTCCAAAAAAAAAAAAAAAAAATCCTCCCATCTACCCACCCAGCCTAACACTGAACAAGAAAACTCATTCACTCACCCCTTCTTCAGCCCCAATGTGTACTCTTTCCTCGGCCCATCGTTGAAGCTGATAATGCGAAACCAACTGGTCTTCCGATTGTCCGTTGGCCCGCTACTAGACCCCACAGCGTATTTTATGAGCTCTGTACCCGTGCTTGTGACGGTGAGTTCGGGATCTGCAGCTAGGCGGCCTATGATGGTTATTCGGGCTAGCTGTGCTGAGGGCGTGCTGGAGAAGAAGCGGCGGAGAGGGGGGATGGATGGGAGGGCACGGCGAGTGACGAACATCGTGTTTTTTATTTATCGAGAGATTGAGTTGGTTTGGAATGGCTTAGGAGTTTGGTTGGTCTGTTGCGGTATGACTTCGGGACGCGATGTTCGCTTTCTTCCCTTTCCCTTTCTGGCGATGAGGCTCAATTTACATCACGGGACCAAGAAGCTCAACGCCTCCTATCCTGCCTTTTCTCCATCTTATTTCGAAAACTAGAGGAAATAATTCGACGCAAAAATTCCATCACCCATGATCCCTCAGAGATTTTTCTTTCTGAGGCCACTGGCCTTTTTGAGGCACAGCATATAATGCTCCGTACGGAGTACTCTGAGGGGATACCGATGTGGTTGGAAGTATCTTATTGTGTGTAATACAACTCCACCATACCCCTACCCGCATAGTTGTAGTACATACAATGTTAGAAATTGCCATATCGATCTCAAATACGCCACACAGCTTCAGAAAGCTTTCCGAGACGTCGACAAGACCGCCATACAGAGGCATTGGTTAATCCAGGATGTCAATCGAGTCTTGATGGAGCTCTTTGAGGCCTTTTCTCAAAACACACCCAAGCAACTCCGAGGAGTAGGATATTGTTGTCTTGGAAGGAGCTGTAAAAGATCATCTATCCTAGTCTGGGCCAAACAGCTCATAGCGACAAGACTTTTCTCCAGAACCACCGAAAACCTCCAGGGTGAGATGAATTCAACCAATATTATTGTCGCTGCGACCGGACTCGAAAGAGAGGATCCTTGATTCGTGATGAAGCTGGCGTTCCCAATGACTTTGTGATGACGAAAACCCCGTGCAACAAGGGTGCTTGCGACGACGGATATAAGCATCCGTGATACGTGGAGGATTATGATCCAAAAGGCATTGTCTGCGCTGATTAGATTGCACTTGTCTTAAAGTAAAACCATAAACCTTCCTAAAATCTACGAGGTTCATGTTCAGCCCTTGTTTGGCCAAGGTGCACTAATTAGGAGTTGGTTGGACTTTAGCGCAGCCGCCAAACGGTTGTCCCTGAGGCAACAAATAAGATTGACAGCACCTCGGCATCGTCAGCCCGGCCTCCGTCACCTCAATCTCTCGCCCAAACTTGCGGAACTCGCGTCGATGCATTGATCATCCCCCTCTTCGTCTACTTCCGTACATAACATAACTAACTGCTACGTACGGTGGGTTTCTGCGACCTTGCTCTTTCGTGTGTAACATCGGGTTTTTGTCCACGCCCAATGCAAGAGCCCGCTGTCAAAGCCTCCCGTCAGACATTATCCTAAGCCTGCTATGCTCGCCTTGTCAACTTCCTCTCAGCCCGCAATTGCCATTCATGGGTCACGCATTAACGAACAGGAAGATATCTCTCAGCCACTCCCTGGGATGGAAGGAATAACTAGCCATCCCAGAAACCAATCCCCGTTCCTTGCTTTGAACTTACTTTAGAAGATCCAGCGTACAGCTCGGAAATCGCCCGCTAGTCCCTTGTCGTATCCAGTAATTCGGTTCTGATGGAGTAGTGCAATTTAATTGCTGTGACCAAGTAACTCCTTGGCGACACTGCATATTTCAACGAGAGCTTCTCTTCATACGCACAGCGGTTGCTGTGTGGGGTCCCATCCTTGCAGGAAGAACGACTGGTCTACCAGTTCCTTCTTCCTCCTTCCTCTTCTTCCCTTGTCTCTTGTCTTGCGCCTCTAAAATGCTATAGAATAGCAAGGGCCTTTTATTTCCCTTGCCAGCCCTCACTGTCGTTCCATCTTGACCTTCGACGTCCAGCGGTGGTGGTGCTGATGAATTTCCCCACTCATGGCCTCTCTACACGTCTAGAAGCCTCAATTCCATTCTTTAATACAGTATTTCTTTCAACAGGATTTCCTGTACTCCCAGGAATTACGATATTTCCATAATTCCAACATGCACGCTATTCGTTCTTTGTTCTACGCATTTCTTGCCGTGTGCCTTGTCAATTTGGTGGCATCTCAGAGATATACTGTTCGACGTCGACAGGACAAGAACATCTCGATATCGCCAAGTTCAGCGTCCCAGGGAGCAGAGTCAACTGTGCAGCCATTGGGGACTACAACGCAGTCTAGTGAGACCATTAAGGATGCTTCCGCTACGGAATCAGCGTCTTCCTTGAAGTCCTCCCAGACGAATTTACCGACCACTACACCATCCCAGATTCAGACAACTAGCTCTTCTGTATCAACAAGCCTTAATAGTTTAATACCGTCAGCAACTAATGGTTGGGACGCTCTCCGTCCGGTAACCATCTCGAACTAGCTGACATGACTTTAGGAACATTGTTACCCGATCCCGGTGCCCTTCCTATTCATCCGTCTGTCACGCCCGGCCTTGCCGTGGCCGGGGTTATACTATTGGTCTCAGGGGCGGTCTATACATTGATTGGCATTAAGAATAAACGGTTGGTCGGAATGCCCTAAAGTCTTGGAGATTTTTTCTGATGACCTGTGGCAGCCTTCATATTTTCCTCTCTACGGCGTTCCTGACCAGTCTTGCCATCGTTGTAAGCCATTAACATAAACCAATTGACCGCATTTCAGGCTAATATTTGAAAGGTTCTTATGGTGTATGTCATGAATCCGCCTATCAAGAATGTCGTCCAAGGAGCTTACGTTGTCGCGGCTGTTCTCACCGGCACGGTTTTTGGAGCCTTGTCAATTGTTTTCACGGAAGTAACAGAGGGATTTGGTTGTTTGCTCGGTGGATTCTGCTTGAGCATGTGGCTCCTTGTCCTGAAGCCCGGCGGTCTTGTCACATCCACAGACGGCAAAGTTATCCTTATCTCAACCTTCAGCTTAGCCACCTTCGCTTTATCATTCAATCATTATACAAGGCCGTACGGCCTCATAGGTTCCATTTCTTTTGCGGGTGCGACAACCGTTGTTTTGGGGATCGATTGCTTTAGCAGAGCAGGATTGAAGGAATTCTGGCTCTACATTTGGGGTATGTCCTCTCAACTGTTCTTGAAATGGTGAAACGCTGGTAGACTTTGGTACGCCAGCTAACGAGGATTGGTTACAGGTTTAAATGACAACATATTTCCCCTGAATACAACAACATACCCACACACACGTGGAACCAGAGTGGAAATTGCCGCTATTGTTCTAATCTTTCTTGTTGGTGTAATTTCTCAGCTTAAGCTTTGGCGAATAATCAAGGAAAGACGGAAGCAGAAGGAAGAGGGGCGCAGACGGGATAGGCGCGATATGGAGGCCCTGGACGAAGACGTTGGTAGGAGGGTTGAAGAGGATAATAATCGGGAGCGAGCACAATGGGAGGCTATATATGGCGATAAAGACAACCCCTCACCAGGAAAGAAGACCGATTCAGCGATTGCCGGCCTGGAACTGGACTCACGAATGGGATCCATTAGCGGTACTGAGACGGTCGACAATCGTGGACCAGGAGAGGAAGACCGAATTGAAATGATCGAAATGTTAGCGTCTGGATCTCAAAGTTCGCCCCGGACTTCCTCGAAGAAAAAGCAGAAAAACAAAGAAGGCCCTCTTGTTACAATCCGAGTCGCGTCTGATGACATTCAGAGCAGATATGCAGAGGGCAATGGGGACCCATTCCCTCCAAAAGCTGGACAAGTTTCTGCACGAAATTCGGCGATCTCTAAGTATTCTACTGGAAGTCCAAAGCCCGGTTCGCCAATTATTGGTAACGACTCCACCAGCATCATTTGTAGACACGCTTCCATTCAACCATCGACTGCTCCTCCGCCTCCTGTTGTGCCGCTTCCATTCACCATTCCTGCAGCTGCAGATTCTGACGATGATGATGACGATTCGTCTGTTGCCACATTCGCAGATTCCCATCACGAGCTTACGCGGAGTCCTAGAGGATCACTCAGTGGTTTATTGATCAAGAGACTATCTACTGCCAGAAATTCGAGAGCTTTCTCTTGCGATGAAGAAAACTTGATTATACCACATATTGAGGATGACCGAGCTTCCTCGATCGCTGCCACTGTTGATTGCCTGACCGAGGATGGTCGACCGCCCACAGATGGACCACAAATTGTGGTTTCAAAAGATGAAAACCAAGGTGAGGAGCTCCGCGACTTTGGCCTGAGATTGGAGGGAGTATCCTCAAAAGGGTTATCCCCAGCTCTGCCGAGTCGACCGAATTCCATCGCTGCGCTGCCTACTGCTCGAGAAAATACAGTAACTACAATCCACAGATCACAATCTATAACAGATTTGCGTGGATCTCGTAACGGCTCGAAGGGCAACCTTATAACCAAGGGAATAGCCTCCTATTGGTTTGCGCGAACTTCAATTGACCTTAAGGAATCGCCAAAAAGGAACGGAAAGGGCCTGACCATCATGAAGCCAACGTCTACAGACTCAATGCGGACTTCTGAGGGCAGCTCAATCCCAAGGCTAAAGGCTTCCAAATCCTCAAAGTCAGTCCCCCCCTCACTCATCTCGGGACAGGAGTCGCTTGCAGCAAGCTTGAGCAACCAACTTCCATTACGAGTATCAAAGGTTGTCATGTCTTATCGAACAAACGAATGGGCAAAGCATCTTGATAGCGCGGATAAGCCTGACCTCGACGACCTCAGACTTGCCGATTACCCAGAGGATATACAAGAGGAAGATCCAGAGGAAGCGCCCAGACCGGTGGAGCTCTATGAACTTCAGCAGACTGCTGATAATGCAACACCACCGCCAGCACCGTCAAGAGCCATGTCCCAGACATCCTTATATAGTACTTCTCAGCCAGCACTGCATTCGAAACACACCTCTAGAGTCTCGTTCACAGATTGGCAGCAAGGGCCACCTTTGTCAATTAATTCATTTTATCAGCAAGGTCTCCCTTCAAGGACTGCCTCGAGTTATTCCCTTCAGCGTGGATCCTGCGCGACCACATCCACCGGTCATTTGCCATCAACAGCGGTAAGTTTTCCTCAGCCACCGATTGCGGCTCACCGTGGTCTTCGCAGCGCTTCCACTACTCTTCTCAGCCAAGCGCCTGTCGGGTCCCTGGTAGGGGAACGCATGGATTATAGCGACCTTGTTGGCGTCCCGTTTGAGAACACTCTACTCAACCAGAGGGAGAGCATGGTCCGCAATAAATTATCATTCACGTCTTCAACCCATCTCCCGATCTCTCCCGAGCCAGTCGCCGAGCTGCCTTCCAAGGACTCCGCCTCCGTCTGCAACTTCCGCATCAGCATGCTCGACGATGACATGCCTCTCAAGGATCGCCGAGATATCATTCAACAGCAAGCCGCCATGCAGATACAACAACAGCCCGCCATGGCATTTGATTCACACCAACCCAACCGTGGATCACGAAACCAACCCGAAAAGCGCGAGGCCATGTTGGCGTCCTGGCGTGAATCCGTGCGACATGATCTTGCTATGACGCAACAGCCCAAATTTACAGTTGAGGCTCGCCGTGCAGATATGCTCAATGATCGCCAGCAGAGTCTGCTCAATCAGCGACAACAGGCGATGGCAACGAGCTACCGTGATAGCGTGTTTGACGAACGAATGCGACGAGGAGATATGCTAGATCTGCACAAGGAGGTACTGCGGAAGATGCAGGCGAATGCCAACAAACATGTCTGATTCTCAAATGTACACTCTCGATTGAATTGCTCGAGAGGCTATTTTGTTTTTTTTGTTTGACATCCCTTGTGCAAATGTGGCCTGGCAATGAGCTTTGACATGAGCTGATATTGGCTTCAAGACATGAGGTTTCGCTTCCATGTGAAAATTTCCATCGCCTTCGTTCATCCCTCCCTTATATCTTTTTTCTTAATGTCTGGAATCATCTACCCCTTGATCGCAAGGCTAGCCGTGTCTCTGCTCTGCGTAGATGGGCCGGGAATTGAGGTGTTGCACAATCTGGCGTTCTGATGGCTTAGGGAGGTAGAATGGGGTTTCTTTCTGTCGGTGGGGATGGACGGGAACGGGGAGGAGATGAAAGGAAGGGTTTAAGCTGGTTGCTAGAATTTAATTTTTATTCGAATGAATTGGCGTCACAGATTTGCAAGTGTGTGTGTGTTCTGCCTTTGAACTTGTAGGAACAGGGATAGTATTGTGGTCTTGTGTTGTCATGGGGGAAGTTTTTTTATTTTTGTGTTTATATATACCCTGTACTCCGTACATATAAGAAAAACAAGCTCATGCCCTCGGTTCGGCACTGGCATGCACCAAGCCTGAAAAGGCAACACTCTCACTCACAGAGGACCTGAGCACTGGATGCGGCATTTGTTAGTACCATTGAGAAGTTTGTAAACACTTGGAGTCCGGAGTGGCTCGTTGCGTCGGAGAGCGGGGAGACAAGAACTTTAGTGCCACTGTCACCAATATGAGCTTGATCTGCGGTGCGGCAAGATCATGCAGGGACAGGCGTAACGGCGCTGTGCAGGTGCACGGGGAGGCGGGGATGGTCGTCCAATGACAGCCGACAGCATGGAGACGCCCTACAGGCCGGTGCGCTTCTTCTGCCATCAAACTCGCCTCTCGCCCGCCTCGCTCGCTCTTCTCTCGTCTCTCCACTCCAATCGCTCTCCAATCCACTAACTTCTCTCCATCTCCATCCTTCATCCATCCCACGAACCAACTGGCTGCGACATCCGTGCGCGCATCCTCACCACCAAAACAAACAACAACAACACCTCCAGCCCCAACATCTCCGCCGTGACTCCACGCGCTTCTTTCCGTCGTCATCAGCGCCAACCCACCAGCCACCACCAACATCATCGGCCTCGTAGCGGCAGCCACTCACCGCGCGATTGTCCAACAAATACCTGGTACATCCTCTTATCCATAATCGCGCATCCTGTCGCATTCATCCAGACAACGGCAAAACGGTCCGGCGTCGACCGCGACCGCTACCGCTCTCCCAAAGCCCGCGCGCACGCACAAGCAAAACCTCACGCACAGAGCGCAAAGTCCCAAAGTTTTCCGCACCCATCAGGATAACTGCAACCACCCTGCCCTCCTGCACTCGCTCGCAGTCTGTTTTCTGCAGGCAAGCAAAAGAACAAGTCTTCTCTGGGGCCGCTTTTTTCTCTCGCACCGCCTTTCTTGTTTCGCGCGAGCACTGCTGGTCTAGTGAGGCTTGAAGCGATTGTAATTGAGGTGCCAACGTGGATTTAGCGCTGGGATTCGGAGCTTGAGTTACTGTGAACACAGCTGGCTGGCTGGGGTGAGGTGATTGTCTTGTGTGGTTCGCGCGGCGCAAGACTGTCTCTTGGTGTTGGATTGGCGCCTGGCGCATCGCATCGCCAACCTCAGGTATCCGAACTCAGAGTCGCGCGGAGTATACAACCTACAGAGAACACTATCCCGTGGACGAAAACGATAATACATATGTTCGATTCGCGTCGTCGGCGGTAGCGACAGTAAGCCGCGACGATGCTTCTTCCATCTGCGCTTTCCTGCAAACAGCCAGTTCCTCATCCTCCTACCACCACCAACATCTCAACAACCTCGTCTACATCAGGACCAAACCCGCACATCCTCCGCTCCTCACACTCCTACACCACGACCCGCACGCGCAACCCCAACACCCGCGCCGTAAACCCTCTCTCCTCCCCTCCCTCCAGCAGCGACGAAATCGCTCTTACTTCAAACACAACCATAACATCAACGAACCACCTCTTCCGCTCCTGTCGCGCACTACAGTCGATGTTATCAACACCACCACCCACCGCGACGGTCTCGACGCCTGCAGTGGTGGCACTAGGTAGTCCGATCAGGTTTGCGCCTGCGATGGCACGACGGGTGGAGAAGCGGACCTACGCAGGATCGAGCGCGCGCACATCAAGTAGAGTCGCTGCGCCGCCGAGGGGAATAAGAAAGAGGAGAAGAGAGATCCGCGATATTGATGGCGACGAGGAGGAGGATGCAAATGCCACCGCACCACCAGCAGAAGCGCAATCCTCACAATCGCAATGGTTAACCCGAAGCCGCTCACGCCTCCAACAACAACAACAAACCAAACAACCCCCACACAACCCCACAACCCCACCCCATCAAAAACGCCCCCGCTTCTCCTCCTCCTCCTCCTCCTCCTCCACCCTCACCCCATCAACTTCCCTATCCCCATCATGGGACCCCGCCGACGACGCAGCGCTCGTGGCTTTGGTCCTGCAGAAATTGCGCTTGTCGAGAGGTGAGTGGGCTGGCTGTGCGAGGGGACTGGGATTGAAAGGCGAGAGGGGCGCGAGGGATGTAGGGAGGAGGTGGAGGAGGCTTGTGGAGGGCGGACGGGTGGGGTTGGTTGGTGGTGCGGGAGGGGGGGGAAGGACGGTGATGGCGATTGATTGATTGATTAATATTTTTTTTTTTTTTTTTTTTCAAATTACTTTCATTTTCCACATCAAATTCAAAATAAAATAGACCCTAAAACTTCACTGTGTGTGTGTGTGTGTTTTTTTTTTTTTTTTTTTGTCCCTTTCCTTCCTCCCTACCTTTTTCCTCTCCTTTTTTTTTTTTTTTTTTTTCGTCTTCTCTTGTTCCGTCTATCTCTCTCTCTCTCTCTCTCTCTCTCTCTCTCTCTCTCTCTCTCTCTCTCTCTCTTTTTTTGGGGGTTTTCCTTTATGGGTTGGGGGGGGGGGGGGGGATTAGATAGAGACCGAGGAATTATGGGAGGGGGAAGGGGAAGTGTTGGTTATTTGGTATACAACAGCGATGATGATGGTGTTATCATCACCATCATCATCATCATCATTATTATTATTACATTAGGAACCCGAACCCCCCCCCCCCCCCCCCAAAATTAGCGATACTAACAACGAGTTGTATCTAGAGACCTAGAGTGTGTATATAGTATATAAATAAACCTCCCCCCCCTCCCCCAACCCCAACTCACCTTTTCAATTCAAATTTCAAATTTGAAATTATAGATATTTTTTAAATTTTAAAAAAAGGATAGCTGATTTCAGTTGACTAAGTAGTATTTTTATACTGTTTTGATTACGCTAAAATTACACCTTCCACAAATGGGTACCTATTTTCTGACTACATCTCTATTGCATCATAATTAGGTAAATGATTGATTATTAATAAATTTAAACTACATCATTACTACATCAACCGACGTAATCCCTATTTTTTATGAAAAGTTTGTGGCTGTTTTTACTT